>OMLB01026695.1:0-42897 GCA_900302555.1 Myripristis jacobus | reverse complement strand
GCTTCAACTCTTCTAGGAAGGCTTTCCACAAGGTTTAGGAGTGTGTTTATGGGAATTTTTGACCATTCTTCCAGAAGTGCATTTGTGAGGTCAGACACTGATGTTGGACAAGAAAGCCTGGCTCACAGTCTCCACTCTAATTCATCCCAAAGGTGTTCTATTGGGTTGAGGTCAGGACTCTGTGCAGGCAAGTCAAGTTCTTCCACACCAAACTCGCTCATCCATGTCTTTATGGACCTTGCTTTGTGCACTGGTGCGCAGTTATGTTGGAACAGGAAGGGGCCATCTCCAAACTGTTCCCACAAAGTTGGGAGCATGAAATTGTCCAAAATGTCTTGGTATGCTGAAGCATTAAGAGTTCCTTTCACTGGAACTAAGGGGCCGAGCCCAACTCCCAGAAAACAACCCCACACCATAACCCCCCCTCCACCAAACTTTACACTTGGCACAATGCAGTCAGACAAGTACCGTTCTTCTGGCAACCGCCAAACCCAGACTCGTCCATCAGATTGCCAGACAGAGAAGCGTGATTTGTCACTCCAGAGAACACATCTCCGCTGCTCTAGAGTCCAGTGGCAGCGTGCTTTACGCCACTGCATCCGACGCTTTGCATTGCGCTTGGTGATGTAGGCTTAGGATTGGATACAGCTGCTTGGCCATGGAAACTTCACTTGAACTTCAAATCACTTGAAGTTTGGAGGTCTGTAGCTATTGACTGCAGAAAGTTGGCGACCTCTGCGCACTATGTGCCTCAGCATCCACTGAGCCCGCTCTGTGATTTTACGTGGCCTACCACTTTGTGGCTGAGTTGCTGTCATTTCCAATCGCTTCCACTTTGTTATAGTACCACCAACAGTTGATTGTGGAATATTTAGAAGCGAGGAAATTTCACGACTGGACCTATTGCACAGGTATCACGGTACCACGCTGGAATTCACTTGAGCTCCTGAGAGTGACCCATTCTTTCACAAATGTTTGTAGAAGTAGTCTGCATGCCTAGGTGCTTGATTTTATACACCTGTGGCAATGGAAGTGATTGGAACACCTGAAGTCAATGATTTGGATAGCTGAGTGAATACTTTTGGCAATATAGTGTATTTTATATGTAAAAGTTCCATACTATAGCTTGTTTGCCACTAAAATAATTGTATGTGAGGGTTTTGGGCTTGGGATATCTTCAGAAAAGGAACAACTTGATTTTTCTTCAAAATTTCATCAAGTTAAGAAACCTAAGCAGGATGTGTCCTGTGCCTCCTACTGTAATGAGGCAGTTCAAAGTGGCCATATTTTCTAAAAATACTACCTGACTAGAAAGCTTCCTTGCAAATGAGGCTGTCCTTTAATGTCTACTCATCATTCTGTATGTTGCTCAAGCCAGACCTATGATGGTAGACGGAGTCCAAAATCCACGCTTGGATGTGAAACGGTTGGACAGTTGGGAGCATTGTTTACTAACTGTGATGCTCAAAGGCACACAGATGCACCAAGAGTGAGTCACCTTTCTGGTGAGATCATTCTCAACAATTGTGTATTGTTTTAAATTGCTGCCCAAGATCAGTCTTGTTGGAAATGTGGCTACAGTTGTGGGAAACACACTTCAAATCCATCCAATTAAATTACCCATCAAGAGGATTTCCTCCTCAAAAAATGTGCTGTTAAATAAATATTTTAAAAAATCTCATCTGATAACCCTAGTTGCCTCTGAGCTGTGAAGATAATCATGATGAGTCCTGACAGGCGAAGTAGAAGCTTTAACTCCAGATTTATTATAGGTGAACATAAACACAGTCTTTTATATGCCACAAGCACAAACTTTTAAGAAAATTGTTTATATATACTTTGCATTGTACATGTGTAATCTACAATACCTATGCACATACATAGGGGCGCCGCCAGGGATTTTGGGCCCCATGAAAAGAAATCTTATTGGGCCCTTGTATAGCCGACCAATAAGCAAACCTTTTTATTTCAGGCCTTTCGAGGGCCCCCTCCCCCATTGTGGCCCTGGGTAATCAGTCCCCCTCCCCACTATGACGCCCCTGCACATACACACAATCTGTTTTTTTCATCTGTTTTGTCATTATGAACATGCAAATAACATTAAATGTGATGCACTTTAAGTGATAAAGTCATGATATATTACGTTTAATCTGTAGCAATTACAGTTGTGTCACTCAAGTCAGTTAACAACTGGGTCATAACATTCACCATCTGGTTGCCATGCGGCTGCACGGGGCTACTCCATGTGATTTAACATAGATCCTCATATGTGATGACACTCAAGTGTCAGATGCAGGACATGAGACGAGCCTCCTGACACAATGCATGCAGAGGCAGTGTTGGCATGGTTTTTACCAGACCTGCTGGCTAGTCCTCCGCTCCACACCTGTCCGTCATCCCACATGGAAATCAGGGCTGGCAAATCACACTGCTGCAAATTTGATGAGGAGACAAGCTGTGAAATATGCATTCTCTTATATTAAAATAGGTTAGAAATACAAATTGTTGCACAACAAACGCATAAAAACACACACCCCCTTTTTTTTCTTTTCTTTTTTTTTTTTTTTAAAGCCACAGTCAAAATGAGGTTGATACAGAGACTCAGCTGCAATAACCCATTCACTTATTGAACGACAGCGGCTGGATACACACTCAGCCTCCGGGCTTTAACGAAAAGCAGAGCATGTCTGTCTGATTGAATGGGTTTGTAATGCAAGCCAAATAGGTTTGTTCTAATGGGACTCAGCCTCAGTGGCGGCTGCAGAGGCTTACGCCAGCACAATAACCGCAGTGAGTAGCAGTGGCAAATACCCTATCAATGTTTGATTGGCTATGAGACGCAGAACCAACACAAAGGGGATGCTGTGTTTACTAATGGCCGTTTTGGAGGGGTATTATTCAATGAGCCTTGACTTTAGGAATCACCGTATTAGTGAGGAAGAGTTTGTGAGTTTGTATGTGTGTGTGTTGTGTGGCTTCGTGTGCACATGCAGCTGTGTTTTATACCATCGCATGAAAAGTCTAAATGCAGCCAGCACAGAAACCAACAGGGAAATGTCCTTCAACCAGAAGGCCCAGGGTCAAGCTTGCCATAAAAACAAAGTGTTCCTATTGTCACAGGGTCTCGACCCCAGACACCCCGCTGAAGTGTCCTTGAGCAAGACATCGTCTGAATCCCCCGTCGCTCCGGGGGTTTCCTCTGCTGCTGACCCTGTGCTCTGACCTCTCTGTGGAGGGTCAAACAAAAAGAGAAATTCATCTTCAGGGATCAGAAGAGATCACACGTAAAAGAAAAAAGGAGTTGTAATGGCTAATTTCTGAAAGTCAGACGCAAAAGGTTTACTTTCAGGGTGAGGGGTTGTGTCTAGGTTTAGAATTAGAATTAAATTTTAAATTGGTGGTGATCGATTTTTTTTTTTCTCTTTTTTTTTGTCAGTTGAGTCTAAACTGTCCTCACTTCAAAGTTACATTCAAAAGGTAATAAATTACATATATTACCAGTTACCTAGAGTAATAAGTTAATTTACATTTATTTAATTTTATTTATTACCGTCTGTGCAGAGTAATACGTTACTGATTACAGTACTTTTGCGCTGCTTTTGTGAAACTGTAGACCTGAAACAGAAAGCAGGAACCTGTCTTTTCGTCGGCTTCTCCTGTGTGCAGCAGAGGCACTCATGTGTTACAGTTCTTTACACCAGAAGTGCAATACAGCAGGCTTACTCCACTGAGTTGAATTTCTAAAATTAAATTATTGGTGTACCATAAATCCGGCGGACCCCTCCTTTCATGACTTTCCCTAAATAATTGGGATTTAAATGCCAGCGCTTTCACAGTTCCAAAAATCCTGCCACAGCGTGCCACTAGGCGTATGATTGATGGCTTATGTATGAATGGCTCTCTTCAGGCAACAAGAAGTTCTTTGGGGGATATTTTTTTGGTTGTGCACTGGCAGAAATGGCACGGCGTGGATGAATTCTTACAAAACAAACAATAAAAAAACCAACAAAATTTGCTTTAAGGTGGTAACATTTTACTTGACATAGTAACTGTAATAATATTATGGAAATCCTTTTAGCAATGTTTTTATATTACATCATCACTTATAAAAGTAATATGTTACTGTAACATGTTACTTTTGTAATACGTTATCTCCAACACTGCTGTTGGATAGTGCAGCTTTTCAATATGTTATAATGAAGACCTGAAGAATGGAGACCTGAGGTATCATTGATTTTTGGAGTGCTGAAATTCTCTATCGACTATTAGCACAAACATATTGTGTTCATATATTGATGGTAGCACTTCCTGGTAGCAGGAAAGGTCCAGGGGTCACCGAAATCAGTAGGGTTCCTCCTTTAGGGGTCATGAATGAACACAGGAAAATTTGAATAAAAGGTTTCAAATAAAAGTATTAGATTTCTGTGTTCAGAGCCGGGATGTGCAGCAGCAGACATGGTGGCGGTTGGGGCAAATCCATAACATCCCCAACTTGTTGTTTTGGGTAGCTAATAAAATGGTTTAATATGTCAAATCCAGAAATTATACTATGCTGTTTTGCCTTTGGCCTTGCACAGCAATGATAGAGGATAGTGCACCATAACAGTCACAGTATGATAAAGGATATAGGCAAAAATGACTGTCAGTGCTATGAGAGCATAGATAAGCAGTAACACACATCTGATAATAAGCATAACAAGCACAAATGTGCCTCTAGGAGACCACAGGGTGCACGTTAATGCAGTGTTTCAGCTTTAAAGAATGGATTTAATTCAATACAAGTGTAAAACCATTAGGATGTGTTCATGTGTGTGTGTGTCTGAATGTGTCTTGTTTTTTGTCCATCTGTTTACTGTCAGACTTTGAGACACATTACCCAGCTAATAGGAAGGGGAAGAGACATTCAGTAAGTCTCTCTCGATAGACCGGAATACAGCTGGCATGTTTTACTGTAAATATCTCTGAATGTCACATGGCAATTTATTGTGACCAGCTTAGACAAGATGTTTATTGAGTTCCTCATGCATGTGCAAATGCAGATCACAAAGCCCTTTTTCCCGATAGGTGTATTTTCCACTCCTGGAAAACACAAATAAGCACAAACCGGCGAAAAGCTCTGAATGTATTCATCTCCATCTCTCAGTATGACAAAGCGGAGTAAAGCTGGACTAATGATGGGGTAGAATGTAAATTGGGAAACCACTCTGCTGGGAATGGCAGGGCTGATCTATGAGTTTGCATGTGCTTTGCAACTTGAAATAGCTTAGATAAGCAGAGGCTTTTCCTATGAATGTATTTACAGTATAAAGAACCCCATTAGTGGGTTGGGGTTGTGTGTGTGTGTGTGTGTGTGTGTGTGTGTGTGTGAGTGAGGGGGAGAGAGAGAGAGTGTGTGTGTGTGAGTGACAAAGTCAAGGCCTCCCAACAGCTATGAAAAGGCCTAAAGAGACTGATTTCTGAATGTGTTTTTATTTACAAGTTTGTGAACACATCAATATGTTGAATGGGAAAAAAAAGAAGCAAAGCTAAAAGGTCAGGAATTGATCATTGGATCCAACATGGCTTGTAAATTTGAATGCAAGTTCGAGCCCTGATGGGGATGAATATTATTGCTAAAGCCATGCAGTTTAACCCCTTGCACTGTGATTTCCCCTTTCCTTTTTTCTTAAGTAGCTTCAAAGTCGTCAAGACGTCTGGTGCATCATTTTATTCACATTATCCTGTAATTCCACAGGATATACTTTGTATCTTTGGAAACCTTGGGAGCGCCACTTGAATTTAAAATCAAGTTCAGTGAGCTTGAACAAAGCTCCACCACACAATGTGCACTTGTAATGATGAACCCTCCAATGGGACTGGCACTGAAGAGGTTTTAAACCAGTGAAGAAAAGCAATGAATACATGGGGTTACATGGCATAGAAACCCTTGGCGCTACTTGACATGCTTAGGACCTTCGCTCACACCTTTATGGGGTGATTGATGGGGTGCAAGGCTATCTGCTCACGTTCTCTTTGTTTAGTCCTCGACATGCCAAGGGCACAGAGGGAGGTGAACCATCCTTGTCAACAAATTTATTTAGGAGGAAATCATCACACCAAAATGTTTTCCAAGAGCTTTTCAATATTTCCTCTGGACCTTGGCTTTCCAAATGCATTTGGAACTTAAGAGGGGAAACCGGGATTGAACCCAGGCTTAGTACAGCTTCTGAGCTCATTCTTCCTCTAAGCCTGGTTGAGCTTTTCTTTCCTCTCGATGCCGCTTCTCAAAATACGTACACATTTTGTAGGACTGGACGCATAATCGCCGAGTCTTTCTGGGACACTTTTTTTTTCTCCATTCTCTTCTTCTTTGTGGTTCAGAGTCCAACAGTAACATTGCCTATTTAAAGTATGTACTTTTTTTGATAATGGTGCTGTTAATGAGATAGTGTGTGTGTTCTCTGGAGGATTTGAGACTGTACACTTTGATTGAAGTGTGGTCAGAAACCCCCAAACTCAAATACGCTTTGATTTTATGACTGGGAAAGACTACTTAGCTGTCAATTAAGATATGTTTTTTTTTCTTTTTGAATATGAAGTGGATGAAGAGAAACCAGCAGATGAGGATTTATGTTGAACACTCAAGCATGCCCAAAAAAACGTGGAATTAGAAAGGGTGGAAGCTTTCTTCTTTAACATGTTTTGCTTGATAAATTCAGACTGCAAATACTGCCATGTCTTGTTTTAGACACAGCTCATAATATTGACATGCAACTCAACAGGAACTGAAGAGCTGCCACATTGGGGAAATTATGAATCCTGAAATTATTAACTAGTGGCACAAGTTTTTTTCATTTTGTCAATTTTCTCTTTTTTTCAGACCTCAGATTTTTCAGGAAGGAGCACTGACACTTCTAAAGGCGCTAAATACAAGTCTGCAGGAAGATGGGAAGATGGTAAAAATCACTGCAGTATCGCTCTACAATATGCTCTTTCTTAATCTTGTGTTGCTTCTTCTATTCAGGTATGTTTATTTTTCTTTTTTTGAAAGTGAATTTTCAGTCAACTTTGCCTATTGCAGTTTAATAAATTGTTCTGAAATTCTGCAACAATCTCTGGAATAGAATGTGAATGCAGGGTTTTAAAAACATTTCCAATTTCATTATCAGTGGTAGATTTAATCACAGAGACGGGCATTCAGTTAGGTGAGGTCTTGATAGGAAAAAAACGGATATAAGGCAATTCTTGACTTCAAATGTCTGAATGTGAATAGGTCGGCTGATGTTGAAATTTCTTAAAGCGGTAAGTGCCTTGTCATACCTAGCCAGCATCAAAGCCAGAAGACATCAAAGATTAAATTAATGGGCGACGTAACATAAGTTCTAGCAGGGAGACTCACCTTTGCGCACCGGCTCGCAATCAGTGACTTACAGCAGCCAATTAGACCATATCTTAAAAGTATGCTTGCTGCTGTTCAAAGTGGCTTGTTGTAACAGGGACTTAGCCCTCTACTAGGACAAAATCCTGCCCTTCCCTATTCCAAGAAGTCCATTCCTGGTCAAATTGCAGGGGCCCCGCCAAATATCAAAAATCCCTGTGTTCAGTTCCCTGAGTCTCTGTGATTTAACCACGTTTAGGAATATTCCATACCTTTATAGATAAAATAGATCCTCTTTAAAAAAGGAAATAAATGCAAAATTAGGATTATGATTGAACTCATTATTGGATGTGTTGGAGACAAACACACTAGTGGCTTCTTTCAGACCCAGAAGCCAAACTGAAATTTTAAGAGATTGAATTGTGCCAAAAGCCATCAAGGATAACCTCAGCGTTGATAGCTGGACGGAGCTTCTGGAGCCACTGACTTACCTCAGCAATGTTATAGATTTAGGCAGTGTATTGCTCTGGCTACAGCTTCTGCATAAATCTCACAGTAACAAGTAATGAGCATTCCCGTGTGCACAGGTGGGTTGAAAAATACTGAGTGATAAAATGTTGGTATGTAAATGTGCACACCTTTAAAACAGTGTCATGGCGCAGGGTGACTGGTATTGAATGAGACTCGATAGACAGTGTAGGCTGGCTGGATGCAGGTCAGAGGATCAGGCACCTATGAAAATTGAAAGGGTTAATGTGAGCCCTGGACAAGGCATCAGGCTTGGCTGAGGTCTGTGAACTGCTGAGCGGGCCGTTTCAAGCCAGCAGGTTCAGCCATCCGTTTAGCATAATGCTGTTTGAGAAAAGCAGCAAGGGTAGAAATTATTGGCTGTAGTTTGTGAACTAGGCAGCAGCCTTATACGGCAGTATAAATGAGTATAGCTCTGATCAGTAGTGTGCTGGAGGTGCGCTGGGGTAAATTCAAAGACGTGTGAGAGGAGGTGCCCACTTGAAGACCTCAGTGATACAACCACTCTTTGGCATAATTTCATGTTCTTTGCATCAATCAGGGCAGTTAACCATGCTGATATGAAGGCTTTGATTCCAGCTTCAGCATATTTTACAGCTACATTAAGCAATAAGCACACGTGCCGACATTGCTGGGGCCACATTTTTTGTGTTTGGCTTGAAATCAGTACTTAAAGTGCATTTAAGGGACTTCTTAGCCTTTCATAAATTTCAAACCATTCAGAGAATTTATTTTGCAAATTTAGCACCTGGAAAAATACCCTTAGCTTTTTCAGACTTGCACACTGGAAGTATGGAAAAATATGTCAGTCTGTACAAGATTGTTGTGCTTGCTGTCACTGATGACATTACATATCTTTAGTAATTGCTACTATAAAGAATTTCAAAACCAGAATGGAGAGAGAAGAAACAATATAGAAACCTAAAATATTAACACTACTAAAACACAGCTATTGGTAATGTACCTAGCAATACGAGTACATCTGTGTTTTTTAAGCAACATTTTCACACACTATTTCAGATACAGTATTATTTACTGCATGCCAGTTCATGCATTTTTGCTAATAGACCACTATTTTTTCTTTGTCATCTAGAGAGAACATTGAATTGGGTATGTTGCTAATGTTTAATGTTACATGTTGTTGACTGGTAGCACCATTTCAGCTATTGAACAGATTAATATCAGATTATGGATTTTTTTTTTTTTTTAAATATTGCTTAATATAGTATCAAAATTCTTTTTATGTTGAGAGAACATGGGGTGAAGGGAACTTGGGGCTGTTTTAGTTTGGGGAAAAAAACCTCCTTGGGATCATAGGGTGCACCCTGCATTTTGATGCTTGGTGTATTTCATAGACCACATGATATCACGTCAGTCAGTTTAAGAACAGAATATTTTTCAGCCATTGAAATCAAGAGCAGACCTTTTTTGGTGCAAGTCCTTACCACCAATTTACCAATTTTCTGCCATAATCCATTGTGCAAGCCATGTTCTACATAAGGAGTGAGACTCTCAGTCTTTTCAGATTGGAAAATCTTTACTTTTAATGTGCGTCATTGTCGACTGCTATCTGTAATTTTAGCTCAATGAATTGGCTAAATTATCACAGTTTGTCTCAATACACTGAATAATTTGTAAACTTTATACAACCTGTGGACACTCATGTTTACTGGCGAGTGCCCACACTTGAAATTCAAATGCTCATAGTAGGCTATTTAGGGCTTAAGACAAGAGATAAGATAATCCTTTATTAGTCCCACGATAGGGGAATTTGCAGGGTTACAGCAGCAAAGGGGATAGCACAATAGCAGCTGCATCAATGAAACAGTAAAAGAGACATAAATAAATAAATAAATGAATAAAAGCGAAAAAGCAAGGAATGATGAATTAATAGCAAGTAGCCTGAATGGTTAAGTTCACAGTATTTCCCATATTACCATACGTATTGCCCAGTCATATGTTGATATTGTATATACATATGTAAAGTAATATATGGTATGTGAAGTGGCTGAATTAGTGCACAATAAACGAGTAAACCAGTTAACAGGTTAAATTTACTTTATTGCACATAGGAAGTATTGATATTGTGCAAGTGAGTTGGCTGTGCATAGGTCATAGGCATCCCATGGAAATTGAATCAGGTCATCTGGACTTAGTTAGATGTCTAGAAGACGTTTTGTCCCTTATTCAAAGTCGCTTCATCAGTTCATGCTGTTCATTAGACTAGACTGCTAGTCCAGACTACCATATAACCAAGTCCAGTTGACCTGGTTCAATTTCCATGAGAAGTGACTTGGCAGTTTGAAGTGTGTGGTCTATTGAGAGCAGTGTTGATTGTAAAGTCTGACAGCAGCAGGAAAGGAGGACCTGGTGTATCTCTCCCTCAGACCACAGGTGAAGCAGCCTGTCACTGAAGGAGCTGCCCGGTGCTGTCAGAGTGCCCTGCATGGGGTGGGACATGTTCTCCATTAGGGATGATAGCTTAGCCATCATTCTCTTTTCTCCCACCACCTCTGCTGGGTCGATGGGGGCATCCCGGGACAGAGCTGCCCCTCTTAACCAGCTTGTTAAGTCTCTTCTTGTCAGCAGTTGAAATGCTGCTGCCCCAGCAAACCACACCATAGAGGATGGCAGGTGCCACCACAGTCATAAAAGGTCCTCAGGAGCGCCCCCTGCACTCCAAAACACCTGAGTCTCCTCAGCAGGTTGAGTCTGCTTTGTCAGCTCTGGAGATAACCAGAAAGCCCAGGGTGGACATTTCCTTATCGTCCAGCAGAATGTCAAACTCAAAGCCTGATCCTCCACCCAATTAGTTGACTAGTTGTGAATCTTTTACGACTACTTTACTACTATGTGTCAGACCTGTTACTGTAAGCGACATATGCAACAAGATGTAAGCAATATCCAGTGGCAGCTGGTAACATGAGAAGACACCAGTGAAAGCAACAAACAGCGCCAAATTGACACCAAAGGAAGCGTCAAGTGAACGTTAGAAATTGTTAAACTTTATGCAAATGTGCTGTGACGCATAGGTGCATCAGCTCAAGCAAGCTAAGAAACACAATCAGAATAGATCACCATTAGAAAGATAAGTCCTATGATCAGAAGTAATGAAAAGCTGCAATACATTGTGGTTAATATGTACTTCTAGAGTGACCACAGTTTTTTATTGGCTCCCTCAGCCCTCTGAAGGTCAATCTCTCTTCAGTTTTTCAGACAAATGGAATGTTATTTATGAAGGCGGTGGGGATCCCTGAGTGCAAGTGTCAACCAGGGTGAGTTAACCCACCAGTGATACACAACGCCACATTGGTTTGTATACACAATGGAGGAAAAACTAATATATTCACCTACTGTCTGGTGAGAGGGCAAATATTTGTCCTGGACAAAATAGACATTGCTGAATTGTTTCCCTAGATCCAGATGGGTATCTGCAGATGCCTTTAGCATAAAAAGCTGCATGTCAGAACCTTACCCAACCACAGCTGGATATGGAAATGCAGGTTGTGTGCAGACATGCCTGCAAGTGACAGAGTCCAGGACACAAGAGACTCACAAACAACACTTATGTAGTAGGTCTGAACACACAGTGAGATTGTCCATGGAGGGGTTTTCCTTCGCGCCATATATAGAACATTTAGGGGTTCAGCTTCAAATCAGTGATATTTGCAAGATATAGGAGTTTCTACGGAGCCACTAAGGGGACATGGGGGAGAAAAAAAAATTAGATTGGTCAAAAACAAACAAACAAAACAAATACTTATGCGTTCTCTCACAAAACTTGTGTGGGAAAAAAAAGTAAAAAGCATTTTTACATTTTCCTAGTGCAGCTTGCTAAGTCTTAATACTCAACACAAGCCAAGTCAATATGCATTTAGGTCACCAAGTGGAAAACAAAAATGTGGCCACCCAAGGTAAAATGTGGTTTGCGTGCATATGAGACTACATGTACAGATAGGTGTGGTGTATAGGCTAACAGGTGTAGCATACATTACGAACACACGCCTTCTCAGTTCGTTTTTTTTCCCTACATGAGGGAGTTTTGCCATGGAACTCAGAAATTTCTTGGGAGAATGCAAAAGTATTTATCTTTTTTTTTTTCTCTCACCCATGTCCCCTTAGGGGCTCTGCAGAATTTCAACATGTATTTAGTACATTTTCCAGAGTACTGCACATCCTTTGAGTTATTCTCTCCCATGAAGGACTTTGGGAGAAGCAAAATATCCAGCACTGGGACTAGCTAAAGCCTGCCATAAAGAAAACACTTCACTTTGAAATGAGGGAGACATCAAGCGTGCTTGTACAAGCAGTACAACCAATTTAGCTGCATGGATATTTATTAATAGTGCATATATTTTCTACACAGTTCATACAAAATAGACATATTTGTATAAAATATATACTGCATGAAAAAGAAAACCATTCAATACATCAAAAGTGAAAACAGTGAAAAACAACTGATTTGTCACAAGTGTTCCATGATGAAAATAACAAAATATGTTTGTGTGTGTGTGTGTAAGCAAACTGCATGTTGTATAGATGCCTTTTCAAAAAGGCACCATAGATCTTACAAAGTCTTAGTTTTGGCTAAATTAAATCAATTTAGCATAAAAACATTGGCATGATACTATCAGAGTGAAAAAAATACAAAGTAAACAAAAGTTAAAATTGCTACTTTTGAGTAAGTGTTGAGCAGTTAAAATGGTGGAACAGCAAAAACGGTCACATCAGTAATAATGGCTTGTTAACTATTTTGGTTTCCACCTGAATAATTCTTAAGATTTAGCAATCAATTAAATACATTACCTTCAAGATATAAATAACATTTCAAATACTAGTAATCCTCTTTTACAGTGTCAAAACTCACCCTTCAGTATCTATTAAAGTTGGCTCTGGACACTCCACAGGCTTATTGGTTTGCACTGGAGCACCTTCAGTCAGTGTAGTTGAGGTAGTCAAGGAGGATTATATTGAGTGCAAGGCCTCTTGGTGAATTCAAGTTGTGTTTTGTTTTTGGATGAGCATCAGGCACACAGAGTCATGTTTCGCAGTAAGCACCATGTGTTTTGGAGTGTAGAGAAACAGTTAAAGGTTCATTTGAGGCTCAACTGGTCTGTGAGTGTCTTGGCCCCGTTCACAGAGGAGACGTCTAGCTCTGGAGTGGTCAGGTGTTTGTGAGGGGCTGAGGGAAGCAAGGAGGGAACAGAGGAACAAAGATTAGCTGTAAGAATACTAAAATTCTGGTGCTTAACATCTTTATCACTGAATACTAAAAGTCTGCATTAGTTAATAAAAGGTAGTTCTGAATACCGTTAGTACTACTTGTTAATGCCAAAACAGTCATAATTATATGTGATGTTTATACAGGATTTTGGCCACCATAAATCTTGGCAGTAAAACAGACGGACACAGCTACAGAAAGTACATTGCTCATACTTTGTGCCAGACATCAGTATGTGGCTCAGGAGAGTGCTACAAGTGATTCTGGCCATGATCCACTGGCTGTGATACAGATCGACACACTTCCACAGCAGCGATAGAAAGAGTTCACTTAAGTTGAGCTCTGGGTGCCATGTTGCTGCCACTTCTATGAAACTACAAAATGCTGAATACAAAAACTGCTCAATAACCCTGCCATGGTGTAGGACTGAAAGATTTGTCATGTATAATTAAGTGTATCACAATTTTAGCTTTTACAGTGAACTGCTGAGCTGCAATATTGAAACATAATTGCACTTGATTCATTTCCTTAAAATGTCTGCTGTGGTAGAAAATTTACATTTGACATAAGATGGAAAAAGTGGAATCATTAGGACTAATAATTTAGTGGTTAATCATTTTAGTGGATAATTTAGTAGACTGATAATTTAATATCAAGGATAAGGCAAAGCTTTAGTAAACTGTCACAACAGCTTACCAAATTAAGATATTTCTTCAGACTCAATTTAGATTAATAATCCCAGAGTAACAACATCTAGTAGAATAATTGGAATTATTTCAGCCATTACTGTGCAGCCCTATGATAGTGTAGAAAAAAACATTAACAAGGTCCAAATGGTTCAAAGTCTCAAATTATCTGGCAATGAAGATTAGAGGTTTTGCTGGTGGTCATTTTAGCTAAAGGACAAGCTTCCTATGAAGAATTATTTTGCAGACTCAATATATAAATACTCACACAGTGTGTCACTAAGGAAAGTGCTGGGTCCTTTTATGGACGAGGAAAGTGCAGCCAGTCTCAGGCTCCTGGAGGTGGCATCCAGCTTCTCATCCTGGGAGACAGAGCATTTTTCAGACCACACAACCACCACAGACTGCTCAACATCTAGTAATAATAGGGCTCGGAATAGGAGTTGTGGGTGAATTTGGCTTACTAAAAAAAGCTTTTTGGCCACCCCAGGTGCTCAACAGAATGTTAAATATCCTATATGAGAAGTGACCATGGTGAGATATCTTTTATTACAAGAGGGAAAAAGCTAAAAATACCCTTGCATTCCTGAATAGTCACACCTTAATCACAATGCCCAATCATAACGTGTGGTGGCCAGCCGCCCACCACACGATATATTTTGGCCAGTGTCCTATGTCAGAAAATTATGGGCATCTTTCCTCTAATGAGAAGTGAGAAGCTTTGAGATAAAACCCCCTAGGCAAATAAACAGTTTCTTACACCCTGTCCAGAGGGGATTAATTTAACAGAAGGCAGAATGTTCTTGATTTTGGTCTCATCCAAGTGCATCACGTCAGAAACTTTTACCAACTTTACACGCCAGTGTTTAGATGACAGCCTCTAGTGCGTAAAGTTATTTGCTGTGTAAATATCCAGACAAAGCAATGCTATCCGACTACAGATATTCCTGAATATTTTGTGATTTTGTTGCAAGGCCATCTAGCCTTTCCCTTCTTTGTAGTCTTTATGGAGTTCCTTCACCCTGTGCAAATAGACCATTAACATTACAAATATCCGGTGATACCAACTACAGTTCAAGCATTGTCCTGAAAATTAATCCAGTCTGAATAGGCCTTTAGAAACTGCTATTATGAGTTGAGCTCTGCTGTTACAGTTGGTGTAGAAACAGATTGCTGTAGCTGGCATTGCTGACTCTGATAAAGACGGAAGCCTTTTAAAGATGTTCCATCCATCCTTTTTCCTTAAACAAACCCTGGTGGGCGGCAGCTATTAAGCTAATGCAATTGCCATTTATCACTCAACACGGGAGTCATTTGGCAAACCAACAGGGTAATCTGGCAGATTAAAATAATTTAAAAAGTGACTGTGTGGCTGTTTAGGGG
Source organism: Myripristis jacobus (assembly GCA_900302555.1). NCBI lineage: Eukaryota > Metazoa > Chordata > Actinopteri > Holocentriformes > Holocentridae > Myripristis > Myripristis jacobus. Next base: position 27,722 of record OMLB01026695.1, on the reverse strand, counting down.
TGTTTTCAAACTGCTGATGGCAATCAGCTGTCAACAATGATGTCTTGATGGCTCCCTTGGCTGGAGGAGCGAGAAGTGAAAAAGACTAATGTAGCGATTAACAGTGACTGCTAAAATCAGGGGCCGTGTAAGTGTGGATTTAGGCCAGCACTAGAGTTTTTCCCTGTCTGCATCAGTCATGTATTACCAACATGTGCAAAACTATTCATTTATTCATACAAGTTGCAAATTACGTGTGGTAACACCAGGTGTTGAGAGTGGACACACTGGCACCTGTGTGGGCGAGCTAGACTCATGAGCGGCTTTCAGAGTGAGGCTATCCATATCCAAACTGCTGCTATTTGAACAAAGTAGTGCAATTAGTGACTGAAATAGAAAAAGTGTGGGTTGCTGTTTGGGAGCACTGGCTCTAATAAGGCATTATAAGGCAAATTTTTCTACAGTACCGATCTGTGGCTCTGCAACAGTGTGTGCATGCGCGTGTGTGTAGCATACCCGGTATTCTTGGACTCTGCGTTTGGACTCATCCAGCTGGTGCTGCAGGTCCCAGACAATTTCTTTGTATTTACTGTAACGCTGCTGTACCATCTCCCTTTGCCGCTGAGACTCCTTAAGAGACAAAATGGAGGCCGCATCATAAACCAACCAGAAACAAAACAGTTTTAGTTATTAATCAAGCCAGAGGAGAAAAAAAACTTGCATTTAGAAAAAACGTGTTACAGCTGCCCTTACCAAACCCCTCCTGATCTATATTATATTATATTAGTCTATATCAGCCACCTTTTCTACTGTCACCCCAAATGTTGGTGAGCCAAACCATTTGCGTCTCCACTGTCACTCCGCGTCTTTGATCACGCCCTGGTGGGGCTATGTCAGGGGCCAGTTTCCAGGTGCTAATGACCCACTGAGTGCCCATGGGCAAGAGAGGGTTAACAGTGGCCCGAGGCAGAGTCAAGGGTCATAGGGAGGACTAAAGGCTGACTTATGCTCCATTTTGCGTTCACAGTGGCCACAATATAAATGGCACTGTAATTCCAGTATGGTTATTTTGAGTTACAGGAGTGTTGACAAGTCTGGTTATGTTTTCTGTGGTATATTAATACTCAACAGGTCATATAACATGCTTTGCTAACGTTTACACTGCGGCGGCATGTTGAGGCCGGGTTTTAGGGCAATACTGCCATTGACACAATAGTAGAAACAAATAGTTTTTGTTCTTGTGGCTTGAGGCTGTGGGCCATTAACACTGTCTGGCTTGAAGATAGCCTTAGCCTGCAATGGTTTAATAGTGGAGAGGCGGTTATAGATAGAACATACTAAAATATAGACATTACTAATGTACTGCACTCACATTACTATAAGGCATTTTGGTTTAAAAGTATCCTCAAAAGTCACATATAGATTATGCAGGGCTGTAATGCTGTTCATTGGTATTCCAAGGGTAGTCCTTGATGTTTTTCTGCATTTTAAGTGTTCAGTTTAAGTATATTAATGCATGTGTTTAATGTCTCTTATTTTCTCTGCTGTGAGTTACTGTGTCTGGAGTGTTTTTCTGCTTCGTTGCATTTAGGTTTCCTTGTCTGAGAAAACAAGTAAAGAACATGAATTTAGACTGTTTCCGACACAGATACAGATGGTAGTGAAATGGAGTTGACAAAATCCATCAACACAGCCTACAGGTGGAACCCACCTCCAAATCTTTGAAGTTCTCCATCAGACACGGTTTTCCTGGCACTGACTCCAGGTGGTCCAGCGCTACTTTGGTGCTCTGGGAGCCACATGCACACACACACACACACATAGACACAAAGTATTTAAAAAAACAACAACATATTATATACATATATTTATCAGTAACTATTAATTATTAATAACTGTTACTAACAATTTGGCCGTTTAAACTGCATCATGGGTCAGAGCAACATATTAGCAAAATATTACCTAAGGTAAGAAATCTCAGTTTCATAAGTAACCTGAAAGCAATTCAATTTACAAGCATAAATAAAAAGAGAAAAATACATGGGTATATTGGGTATATAAGATAATCAGTTCAACATACGGTAAGCTAAATCTTCATTTGTTACTCTTTAAGGGATTCTATTATGTTCACAGTTGTTTGAGAACAGCATGTTTTGGTGTGAATCAGCAAATGATGTGCTCATCTGTCAAGCCTGCATGTTCACATAGAGAAGGCTTGATTTCATACTGCCAGCTGTAATTCATGCCAATTCAAAAGACATGCTAATTACAAACTTTTCCCCCCCGCACAACAGGAACACTACCCCCAAAGATTACATTGTAGCCCATTTCGCAGCTTCCGGCTGAATCGATCAAGCTTAATATTGGACCATTTCCAAAAAATTTTGTCCCTATTAGTCATTCAGACCCCAAATGATGGAAAAATAGGGCCCAGGTTTAAAAATACCAGTATTACCCTTTAAGTGACTACTCACTCCATTCCATTCATCTCTCTAGTGAATATTTGAATTCCCATTTCCATTCAGATGGAGCGGGAATCCATTTAGGCACATTTAGTCACCTAAATAAACTGGCTGTTAGACGGCATTACACTGACTGCTCCAGTGAGCGATGGGTTACACACAAGTAAAACCCGCTGACGGATGATGCCCTGCAATGGTGCTGGGTGGAGGCTGAGTCAATGCGGCCTGCCACTGTGTTGTTGTGGTAAGCAGAAATGATTTGAATTGATGGGATCTAGTTTTTCACACCGCCCTTCTCTCTCACAACAGCTAATTGAAAACGAAGCAGCCGAGCATGCTGCATAATTGTGATGGATCGACAGAGAGCATCTGACAGCTTAATTTTTTTTTTCTTTCCCAGAGACTGTAAAACGTGCTTGGGTCGATAGGGCTTTTCAATACATAATATCATACATCTCTTTCAAGCTGACATGTAATAGCCAATTAATGATGTTAGCAGTGGATGTTAACAGTTTGGATGGCAAGGTCAATACTGTATCATCAGTACAGCCTGGCCAGTTACAGCTCTGTGGTTTTTAACCCCATCAGCAAGACTTGTGATCATAAACAGAGCTCTGTGCCTTGACTGAAGCAATCATTCCCAACATTGGCGCTCCCCGAGTTAGCCTCTGTGGGTTGCTAAACAAACACAGCCTGAGCTGAACCTGCTTACATGGCTACACCGAGATGAAGAGTTTTATATTAAACAGGAAAAAGAATTCCAAACTCGCCCTTTTCTCTGCACACACCAATTTTCTGCTATTACACTCATAATATCATCAGCTCTAATTAAAAGCAATAAAATCTTACCATCTCCAGATCTAATATGCGATCCTGTTGAGGGAGAGAGATCACAAGATTACTTTAGATGCTTTGGTGTAAGATAGAACCAGTGTTTAAGTAACTGATAAAGTAAGGAAAGGAGACATAAAACGTGTGCGAATAAGAGAGATATCTGAATTCAAGGTAAGTGCTCAAAATGGAAGCTAAGAAGAGAGAGAGATGGGGCGCGTATATGTGTGCGAGAAAACTGACAGAAGAGAGAAATTCCCTTCCCTTGTTACCCATTTGTTGGGTAACAAGGGAAGGAAATGGAGACAACAGGCCTCTTATCGCACACACTGACACATGTATACACACACACACACACACACACACACACACACACACAAAGGCAAAGCGCTCTTGCTACTCATCCAGCTCCTGACTGATGTTCCCTCTCTAACGACGCATAAGTGATGGTATGCCTCTTATCTGCCACTCAAACACACACCTGCTGTGCTGCCATACCCCCAACTGACTGCCTCCCTCCCCTCTGTCTGTAAAGTGTTGGCGGTTTGTAATAGAGGGAGTCTCTTTTTCTCATCCCAGCTTGTGCTTCTATACTCATTTACCTCCCTCCATATACACGTCTGTCTCTTTGCTCTCTCTGTCTCCCTATGTCTCTCTCCCCTCATCCTTCATAATTAAAAGCTCGACTGGGTCGGAGAAGGCTGATTAATTGCACACAGGTCCTGGCAGGTGCCATCATGCAGCCACAGATGGGCCCCCTGTATCCAACACTGCATACACACAGAGGTAGGCTCACACACACACATCACTACTCCGTACGTGGGGGTGGGAAGAACGATTGCCTAGACAGACACCTTTTTGTGTGTGTGTGTGTTTTGCCCTTTAATGGTGAGTAAAGCACCGCAAGGCACTGGGGGCCAGTCCACTGAAGACTAGGTGAGTTGGTGGCCTGCCAACAGTTGATGCTGCGGTATAGAAAGACAGAGATGAGGCCTCTGTTGGCTTTTAAACTCCAAGGCCTCATGTCTGCAGTAATTAGCCACTTGTCCCAGCAAGGCTGTGAGGGATGTGTTCAGGGCCAAGGCCAGGTACTAATGTTTATACCATAAGATCACACAACTCAGATGACAGATGCATCATTAAAAAATGTGTGTGTATATATACATGTATTTAAAATAATAATAACAATAACAGTAACAATAACAATAAAAACAACAATAACAATAACAATAATAATTTAAAATAAAAACATGGAATGCACAGTGGCCAAAATAGATTTCTGCATCAAACCTGTTTTTCTCTATGGGTAAAATCCATGGAGCTTTCACATAGTTTTCCTATCACAAGCTTGAGTTAAAATGCCGTTTAAAGCTTTAAAACACACAGCTGGGTGACCTTTGACTGCTAAATTTTTGATTACAATCATTATAACTCGCTACTGAGGCATAAAAATATCTGTTTTACAAGTACTTAAAGACACATTTGCAAAACAGTTCAAGTATAAAGGTATATAAAATTACACTAACAGGTGGATTTATTTGTGCAAACCACTTAATATCCCGTCTGTGTGATGCCGCAATTGTGTGACAGGTCATCAGAGGGGGCCAACCTTGAAGCTGTTTAAAATTTCGTCTGTAAAAATACTTAAAGATTATATTAAAAAAAAAAAAAATAGCAAAACTCTAAACATTAAATATGGCCAGGAAGAGTTAACTAGGATTAGTGCTGTCTCCATCTTGTTTGTTTACAGTAAGTCTGTCAGCTGTCCACTGACATTATTTGGCCAGTTGATTTAAGGGGAAAAAAAAAAAAGTGTCTGTGGTCACAATGCTTTTTGAAAAACTTCAGCTGTTATCAACTTCTTAAAAGTGCCTGATTTGGTGGTTTTTAAGGAGCGGCCCTAAAACTATGTGATCGCATCCTAATAAGGCTGAAACGATTCCTCAAGAACTCAAACAAATAAAAATCGAAAAGATATAATCCTGGCCTTTTTCCTATTTGAACATTTACTATTGCTTTTTAATAAAACACAAAAGTATTTCTTATTTAATTACTCAATTAATTGAAGCACTACTAAAATAATCGATAGCTGCAACCCTACATCCTCATGCCCCATGTTTCAACTTTGAACTAGGAAGTTAATGACCTTGAAAAAATACCAAACCTATCCTTTAAAAACAAAGATGTACCAGCTGTCACTGTACCGGTAGCAGAAACCAGGCCACTGAAAATAACACTGGATATTAAAAATGGGGCATATTAAGGGGGTATAGATGGGTATAGGCATGAGGAGAGACAGATGTGGATTATTAAAGGTGAGGAATACTGACCTGAAGGTTCCTCATCTCCTCTTCCCTCCTGCGACTCCTCTCCAGCAGTTCTGGAGGGAAAGAAAATTGTGAGAGAAGAAACATTGCTGTAGATGTGCGGGGTTAGAATAGTACATTAGGTCAGCTCTGCCCTGTGCTTTGCCCTCCTCCCAACACACACACACACACACACACACACATTTCTGAGAAAGCCTGGTAGCTGACTGAATCAGTCTGAGCAAACTGATGTCCAGTGATGACAGACAGTCAGCCACAGGTACAAAGATGCAGTCAGTCAGCTGGACAGACAGATAGGTGCAGAACCACCTACATAGATGGACAGAGACACAGGCTGTCTACAAGACAGATAGACAACAGACAGACACAGCCCACCAAGGCACAAAACAACAGTCTCCCTTATGTGTAGCAGAAAAAGGAAGCTATTTCCACTTGACTGCTACTTTTTAGTCTAAGTTTAAATGCATTTTTTAATTTTTATGTCTATTCACACTATATTACTTCTATATTGGTCTGGGTTTCCAAATCTGATTTTCCTCACATTCCTATTGGATCTACAAAACCAGTTTTTGTGTCCACTCAGAATATAATCCAGCCACACATAGATAATGAGGTAGAGGGTGAAAAAGCAAAGAGCAGTATGGACACAGATTCAGTTGTTAATCAATGAGATATGCAAGGTCTCAGCCATTGAACCCTCCAGCACGCCCGAAGAGATTTGCTAATTAATAATGTTTTTGCAGTGTGGTGGATGCCATTCCTTCCCTTGAATAAAGTTAATTTCTAGTGGATTATTCTACTGTGGCTGAGTCAAGGAAACACAAATTCTGAATGTGGTTGTCATTTCACTGCAAGCACTCTTTATACGATTGCACACAACTTTTATTTGATTACAGTCATGGGCTGTTTGCTTACTGAGATGGCGTTGTGGAGGAATAATTTTGATACAGCAGTAAGCTACGCGAGTGATTTTAGAACAGCTAGGAGCCATTAGGCATGAGGCCAAGAGGATAAAGGCTTGTGGGGTTTAATGCTTTTATAAAATGGGAGGAGCACATCACTGCAATAAAAAAAGAAAGCAAATGTTAAAGAAAAAAAAATTGTAATTAGTCATTAAATATGATCATAATTAGTACTCTTCCAAGAGCAAATATACTTTTTGTGCCATCTTAAACATTGATTTTTGTGTTCCTACATTATTTAAATTAACCGGTACATGGTCATAGGTTTTTTTATTGGGACTCACCCAATCAAAAGTAGGATGAGAACTACTTGTTTAATAATGTGATAAAATATCTAAGATAAAGCAGCATGAGGGGCAAAGAACATCACCCCCTCCTGAAACTTTATGGCCCCTGCAGACTCTAAATTCTTCCACAAGTGGGTAAAGTCAAATAGATTACTGTGATTGCTGCTCCATTTGTCTATCTTTCTCTCTTAGGCTGTTCCCAAGTTTGATATTCAATCACCAGGGGATGACTGCATCTCCGCCCCCCTCATCAGGCATGCACGAGTAGAATACTCTCAAATCCCATGCAATCGCCAGCTTGTGGTTGGAGATCAAACCTCCTGCCACAAACCTCTGATTTCAGCGAGACAGGTTAAATCTACTTTGAGCAGGGCAGCGGGGACGTGGCAGTGGATGTCTGTTATCACTGTCAAAAGGCCTCCCTCTCACACGAAGTCACAATTAATATGAAACATGTGGCAAAGTTACTGGGAAAGTTCTAGCAATGCTGCATCGTTACGTGCACTGCTTGAGAGAAAAGGCCAGAAGAGGGCTTAATGCAAAAAATAAATAAATAAAAATAAAAATTGCAAGCCATGGGGTCCAAGCACAAAAGGCAACCTTTGACTTTATATGACCTGTCAGAGCAGTTGAAAAATGTCATTCAGCTGGTTTCAGGCATATTGTTAAATACTCCGGTGGCATTTGATGAACTATTTAGCAATACAGAAAATGTGTTCACAGTACAAGGTATGTTCAGTATCACTGTAGCCTTGGCATTTGACAGAACTGATCCATATCTGAAATGAGATATTTAGCATGGGAGCAAAGAGCTTCTGTTAAAGTCTGTTAAATAGTTTGTATGGTTTAGATGTTAATTGATTTTGCATACTCTGAAAAACACAGAGTCACAGACTTCTGAATTGACCAAAGTGAAGCAAACCTTTAACATACATCAGTGGATGTGCTGAAAAAACTTCAGCTCTCTTGGACCTATGGTGTAATTTTAATGATGTTTTGAAGTTTGGACTGCAATTTAAATGAAAACATTTCTGCTTTTAAACTACGTCACTTGTTGCTAATAATGTCCAAATTTTATACTCCAAATTGGACGTGACTCCAGACACGTGGGAAAAGTCTCATTCAAAGCCACGCAGAGACACTGAGATGTAAAACTTTTAACTATTATAGCGCCCCCTACAATTGGAATGTGAGACGGTTTGGCACAAATACTCAGGACACACTTGAGAACACATGGTTTGCGTTTCGTATTGAACTGACAAACAGTTGATGAGTTATCTCCGTTGTGTCTCAGTTATGTTAGCAATGTGTAAACTTAAAAAACAAAATGTGGCAAAATGATTGTTCAGTGTGTGCTGCATGGTTACAGTGATTTTGGCTAAAATGGGAAATTGCTTAATATAGCACCACCATCTTACCAACTGATGTTAACTGATATCCTTTTTGTTTCCTGAGTGGCAGATTTTGGGCCTATGTTGTGAGTTTGGTGGCTGTAGCTGTTACAGTTTTGAGATCCAGACACATTTAGCGGAGACATGAGAAAGAAGATAATAATCCAAGCAATCATATGATGTTCCGGTACATTTGGTGCTTTGATCCTTAATAATACAAGCAGTTGTAAGAGGACTCCTGCACCTCTGGCGATTGGAGCCGTAAAAACTAGACTAAACTAGAAAAAAAATAGACTTTTTTTTATTCTCCGACTTTCGACGGACCCTGGCGAAACGTCGATGTCAGTTAATAACGTCAACATTTTGACGGGTTGACCTTTACGTTAATGTCCTTGTGTGCACCAGCGATGCCACAATGTTGTAAAATGATTATGTCCTCCAAGAGTTCTGCAAACAGTATGCATATGACTACACTACAGCCCTGCGATGTAAAAGTAAACAAAATTAAACAAAATTCAAAACCCCATAATTCCAAATGTGTTTTGAAACAAAATTCAAAATGGAAAGAGACAGATTTTGCTGTCATACTGTACACTTGAGTGCATTTTATCAGAGAAGATTGATGCAATATGCTCCTATTTTGTTTGGTAAGCCACTGCTCACCAGCTTTCAAGAAGCTCTTGTTCTGTAACAAAACAGCCAACAAGAGTCGAGGAACTGCACTGTAAAGGAGAACGCTGATTCAAACCAGAGATGACACAATCCTAATTCTAATGACTTAAATAAACAAACATATCTTGTAGCTGTTTTGAAATACAGACTATTCTTGCACGTAATTTCTAAAGACATAATATTGGTGCCACTGCCTCCAGTGCAGACAGACAGCGCTACTTCTGTCAAATGGCTGATTGGGTCTGAAGACAGAAGGAGCTGTGTGTTTCCCAAGGGAGTCTGGAGATGAGGCAGCATCATTAGTCTGCTGATCTGAGTGATGCAATAACCTACTATTATAGCCACAGAGCATACAGTAGAATGATGGGCAGCTGATTGTCTCTGTACAGCTTCCTCCATCTCCCTGCCTCTCTAACAATATCTCTCTCTGGCTATGGTGCTCTCTGTGTCTTCTCACCTCTCTTTCTCTCTGTTAATGGAGCCCAAATTAGGCCCATTTCTGTGTGCTAAAAACAAGTTGTTCGTCCTCCGGCAGTCGCAACTCATTAGGAGAAACAAAGACAAAAATGGACTGGAAAGCGCGGAGGGAAGGACAAGCCAATTTACAAAAAAACCCCCAAACAAACCTGCATACCTGTTAAAGTTCACACTCGCACACGCATGCATGCTTGAACATTGTTTCAAGCATTTGAAATCGCAAGCAGACAGGCGCACAATTACTGAGAAAATACATCATCACACATGTAAGCATAGTGAGAAAGATGAAAATAGAGAGAGAGAAACAGAGTGAGTAATTCTGTGGTTCATACTGAGTCACAGAATTCCTGTTCAAAAGAGCCGGTTATATGAGTGGATTCATGTGGTGAAACATTAACAGTTTCCCAATGGTTAATTCAAAAGTGGATAACATGATACTATATATGTAGTACAACATAGAACCATAGAAACTGAATTGAATTCAATCTCAAACAAACAAAATGATGGATGTTGAGGCAGTAGAATTTGCATACCAAATGTGTCTTACGGGAGTTAAGTTATGAAAATCACAATTTAAGTGTTAAGGCAATTTTTCACAATACAATTCATTCTTTTCTTTTAATTAACCACTGCCTAATTAACAGAGAACAGCTCTGAATTGTAGGAAATGATTTTTACTGTACTGTTAAATAATGCTCAAGTGTATGAGTGGCTGACTGACACCTGAGTTTGTCTTTCAATGACCAAGACACTATGATGGAAATATAAAAATATTGGGGAGCTGCACTCTGTCTGTTGTATGTGTTCTTGTAGAACTGTGTCAACATGACTTGTGAACTTTAAATCCATTTCTACCTTTCTTCTCTGTGCTCAGGGAGTTCAGCATGTCCTCCTGTTTGTCCAGGCGCTGCAGCAGGGCGGCTTGGTCAGAGTCCCGGCTCTGTCTCAGGGCCTTCAGCTGATCTCTCATCTGCTGGTGCTGCTTCCTCAGCCGCTGTTCATGGGTGTCTGCGCTCCCGCACCTCCTCACACAGCCAGCGCAGCTTTGTCTGGGTGTTAAAATAAATAAATAAATAAATCTAAGTTAGTTACTGGATATGGATGCACTGGGTGTGTGAGGTTATATTGTACTTGAGAGGGGAAGGAGGTATGTTTTAAAGAGTAAGGGCCTCCCCACCACCTTAAAGGAACAATCATGATATTTTTGTATGTGTTTGCCCATTTACACCAATTCACATGCATTTTACATTACTACTGAACATTTTCCCAAATATATCACAGATTTGGAAATGATGGATGTGTTTCTCTGACCTTTTCAGCATCCAATTGTCTCAGTTCTCTATGTAGCTGATACAAAGTGATGTAGAGGTATGAATCTATTTCCCAAGGGGCATCTGTATGGGGGCTGAAGCCTTTAGAAAATAAATGGTAAATCCATCCAGCCCCTATATTAGAGGTTGATATTGATCAAACTGCCTGATAACCTAACAGTACCAAGGGTTAACTCTGTTTTCCCCCTTAAAGCAAAATCCCACCTTATTCCCCCTAAAAAGGCTCTCTGTTCCAGCAACAACTGGATGCTTGCAGCTTGCAAATAAAAGTGAGTGTAAATTCTTTTTTTTTTTTTTTAAACTACACTTTGTGGACCTCTGTTGAAGCTCATCTTTACTGTATTTATCAGAGATAGTACAAGTCAATATTCTTTAACTGTGTATGTGCCATTTCCATCTGCAGTGGCCTGTTGTTAAAAATGGCTACCTGGAAAAGTAGCATTGACACTACATGCATGCAGTTACAGTTTCATGCAATTACATGCATATGTGTAACCTGCCATCACCCTAGTAAGACAGCAGACGTAAAGCTTGGCATTAAGCTTGGTTCAGCAAAGAGCAGCAAGAGAACGAGTATCATAATCCTAAATCCTTCACAGAAAATATCGTGGGCCCGCTGGGCAAAACAGTGTGGAGTAGGCAGTTGATGGAACAGCTCCTAGGGGATGGAAATTATGTTACAATGTTTAATAAAATGGGTTGTTCCAGCCAAGCAAATTGATTGGTTGAATAGGCATTCCTACTGTGCCTTATGAGCCTGTGAAGCATACCTAGTTTTTTTCTAAGATTAAAAAAAAAGGTGATAGGGAGCTAATTATTTTTGTTGCTAATTTCTCCTGTTTATTCTTGTTCATGCACATTACTTCAAAAGTATTTCACATTGTAGATATACATAATGCTGGAAACTATATATTCTGTAAGCATATCATATCACTGTTTCATTCATTACAGTCACATCCATGAACACAGCATGGATGTGACCAGCGCTCGCATATACCGCTACAATATGGAAGACAAACTCATATTTCTTGGAAAGAGAATGAAAGGCAACTACTGCTGCAAAGGAGAGGGGAAATGAAGCAGCGTATTAAACCAAAACTCCAACTCACAGTTCCATTAATTCAAAATAAACTGGTGTCGACTTTTAAGAAGACCAATAATATAATTCACCAGGACTGAACTTACAAAGGTAGTTCAAGAGACAAGTGTCAGTGCCTTTGTGATTACTATGGACAGACATTCCGTTGAAAAGCCTTGAACTTCATTGATTCATTATAGTCAGAACTCACTCTCACCACACAGCAGTGCTCAGCTGAGGAAAATGGTTTCTTCAAGATTTTCTTCTGAAAACATGGAGGGACCCAGCAGTCAAAGAGTACATTTGCTGTAGTGAGACAACAAAGCAGCGAGTAGTCCAGCTGCTCCAAGAAGAGTTTTACGTCAAGGTGCTTTTAACACAGCCACAAACAAAAATGTGTGGCGTGGCTGAATTTGTAAACAATAATAGATTCTTCAACTTCTAAAATTATATTGTGGCTGCAAAGCCAAAATCATAAAGCATTCCGTACTATTGTTGCCTTTCATTCATCTGCAATAGAGTATATGCTTTAGGAACAAGCATGCTGTTCATGGTAATTCATTAGATTGAATCTGACATGCTTAGCGCTGCAGCATGTCTTTAAATGAAAATGAGGACCATTTAGACTTAACTTGGACAAAACAAAGGCATGGAATGGTCTCATGATGAACACACAACCATGAAGACACAACCATGGAACTATGTATTATTCTGTGTTTTTTGTCATCTCGGTCTAAACAGTTCTCATTTAAACTGACCCTTGGCACTTTTGATTACTGCAGTTTTTATGTTGTGCTCTGCCAATTTAATAATTGATCATTTATGTACATTTCTGATTAGGACGCCCACACTTTTGCATATTTGATCGTACCTTCGTCTCTGCTAGCCAGCGGTGAGGATCTTTCACTAATCCAGGTTTCTGGGAGATAGCCTGTTAAAACAGAAAAGACAGCAAACATGAGCTCTCTTGGTGAGCATGTAATGCACACTTCTATTCCGAAAGAACTCTGAACATCAAAAGAGGGCAAGTGTAAGAAATCCTGTTTGTGATTGTATTTGTGATTATGTCAGTTGTCATCAGTTGTCTATATGGCCAAGGTTTATGAAAAGACAATTGTGGGACAGGAGTAATGTAAAGCAGGGGAAAAGAGAAGATGACGCTGGAAATGCAGTGGACAAAAAAAGAGAGAAAAAAATCACAACAGTGATGAATTACACCCATAAATTTTGTGAAGAACTAAACTGTTCTAAACTGTTTCGGCAAGCCAGAATTGGTGCATGAATGTCAAACAGCCACTGACAAAGATGACAATACACACACACACCTATGAACAGAGGAAGTGTGTGTCATAAAAAATGAGCTCAGGGAGTGTGTTCCATCCTTCCTAGACATGCCTGTCAGCATCAACACTACAAACTGACTGTCTGCCAACTCATAATGACTGCTGACACACACACACACATTCAGAAAACTCAACACACAGACATGTACAGACCGAGACTGATAAGAACGCATTCACACCTATAACACCAGTCATATAAACAGGGCTAAAAACCCATACAAAACATTATCATGGCATATAAACATGCCACACACACATTCACATGAACAAAAACACCATAAAAATAGATCATGCACATGAGGGCGCACGCACACACACACACACAAACACTGTGCCTTTTAAGCTCTCCCTTGTGGCACACTGTGTGCATGATCAAGAAAAGCAGAAAGTACACACAGCATACATTGCTGGGGTTTGTATGTCAGGAGGGGGTAGCTGTAGCATTCCTAGGCAAACAATCCAGCACTGGTACATAGTTACCACACAGGTGTCAAGCAACTTTTTAACCTGTCACTCAAAATCAGATCCAAGACAAGTGAATTTTCCAAGCTGTTGCCACGACAGCTCAAACTACAATAATGGAGCACTGCCGAGCAAAGGTCCCCTGTCTTTGAGTGTATACGACTGCATGGCAGAGTGTGTGGGGGGGGGGGGATGCAACATGCATTTTATGCCTTCCTCTCTCTCCCTCTATTTACACCCTTTCTTGAACCATCAAAGACCGCTCTGCGCTGGTGGCAGACAAAAAAGAGCTGAACCCATTGGAAAACTGAACAAGTAGGTTGGGAGTTGAAAGTGGCTGTCTGCTGGGTTGGAGTGAAAGCAATGGCACCATTTTCTCAGCAGTACTGCAGTGGAATGCAAGAATGTGTGTGTGTGTGTTTGTGTTTGTAGCCACAATGGTTGTTTATTTGTTGCTCCTCCCGCAGAGAAAATGGGAAAGAAGGGAAAGTTTAGCGAGTGGCACAAAGTGGAGATGATGCTAGAGTGAGAGCTAGTGAATAGGAGAGACGATTTGTTTTTTTCTCTGAGTGGTATTTCAGCTTCATTAAACAGTTCATATTTAAGACAGACAGAAGCATGAGGGAGAAAGTAGTGAACAACATGCGACAAATGTCCCAAGCTGAATTTAAAGCAGAATATTGGTGTCACTGTACATGGTTTGTACCTTGTCCCGTGGAGTCAACAGGATGCCAAAGGAGAAAGGGTCAACTGGTGCTATATATCCTACAACCCATTTGTGCTCATAAAAAATGTGTCAAGAAAAAACCAATCAAAGATGATCTGGCATCAAAAGGTAAACTCCAAACTTGTAAGGAATGCCTTAGCTTGCTATTTTGTTGCTGGTAATGTATTTCACTCGTTCACAATCTTTTTTGCCACAATGGCACTTAATTTATCAACTGCGAAAATTAATTCCCATATGAAATATTTAGTGTTTCAAAATGTTGCTACACTGTTTTACAACTTCTTCCATTTCTGCCTCTAAAAGGAAGGGAGGAGGGTATCATGAGGTAACTGAAACCTAATACACCCTTTAACTGTTAATGATTCCCCTCATTTAGCCAATCACTAGGCAAGTTTGACTTCTTTTCAACATGACAGATTACAGATGAGGGGAGGTGTTGGCTTGGTTGTCTTACTGCAGCGCTTCTGGACCAGATTGGGAAATCTATATGAGCAGATAAGAGCTGGCTGGGTTCATTACCCTGGAGCACTAGAGGAAAACTGGCTTTAAGCATGTAAGGGGGAGGAGAGAGAGAGAGAGAGTGTGTGTGTGTGTGTGTGTGTGTGTGTGTGTCTAAGGGCACGTGTGGAGGTTTGCAACAGGCCATATATGGACAAGATTAAGGTATGTAGGAAAGCAAAGTATGGATGAAAAAGGCTTCTGTGCGTAGAAGAAGTGTTTAGTATGTGGTGTATACTATCTATCTTTTCAGACTTGGATGTGTGCACCGTTGCATGAACACATTACATGTGTGTATGTATGCAACGGTGTTATCACAATAACACTTTGATGATAACACCCCCGTTAGGGTTGTGGTTCCACTGAATCAGTTCCATAGGAAAAAATAATACAACAAAATAGCCTGACATAACGTGTCCTCATGGATAGTGAAAACGCAATACCTCCTCTAATAGTAAACTTTGTGTTAGATGTTTTGTTTCCATAAAAAAATCACTGATAACAGTTCTGAGGACAGGAGCACTGAAATGACAAATAAGTGTTTCTGTGTAGGACATATTTTGTTATCAGGCAACTTCCAAACAAGCAGCAAATCAGCAGTCGTCAAAATGGAGCATAATTATCTTCAGTCATGTGGAGCGTAAAGTGAAATGTATTGAAAACTGAATCTGTGAGTAAATAAATGTCTGTTAAAGGATTAGTATTCAAATGTGTGAAATATAATCAAACTTATCACAATGAACTGACATGAAACACCACAAGATAGCATAACATTTCTCATATCTGGTACCAGGGAACATTTTCAACAGTAGTTCACTGTAAATGTGATGAGCAATGTACGTATGCCCGTTCCTTCACATCCACACAGAAACAAAAACACACACATGAGCTCACCTTCATACATACAAATGCATCACATCAACACTATGTCACACACTACTACCCGATCCATACTATTCTACATGCCTTCAGCAATTTCATACCTACTCAATTAGAAGAAACATCTTTTAAATGCTTAGATCAATGCCATTTTTATACTCAATACAAGCCTCCAGTCAATGCGACCTTCATCGCAGCAGCACAGTGTGCAAGATATGCAAGAATGTGCTCTGTGCAAAGCTGCATAGACTCAAGGTGTGCATCTTCTTATGGATTATGTTTTACATTCAGCACTTGAGGGTATGCATTAGATATCTGTAGAGGATAAACTGTTTGCTTCAGAGCTTGACACACCTGACCAGAGAAAACTGCCAAGTTACAAACCCTGCTTCAATCAATCAGAGAGTATATATTGACAATCCATAGAGTGTGTGTTTTTAAGTAGAAATATGCACTCACAGTGTATGTTCCCTACTTTGCTTGCTGTATCATTACCTGCAGTTTGTCTTCGCCGTCTCTAGCCAGGCTGCAACAGGCTGTGTCGAGCTCCTCCCCCACAGAGGAGAGGACTGCCTCTTGCTCTGCCTCGATTCGAAGCACCTTCTGCCGCAGCATAACGAGCTCCGCCTCTGATCCGTGTTTCTGCTCGTCATCTGACCTGACCTGAGGAGGATGGGAAAGGGCTGAGTGTGTGTGAACACAAAGTGGTGATTGTTTGTGATTTCTTATGTTTTCTTTTTTGTCATTTGGACTTGAAAAGACAACTAAAACATTAATTACAGCAGTGTGTCTAATTTAGTTCCATGTATAAGCATTAAGTGAGCATAATTTTGGTTTGCTTTTGGGACCCTTTTCAACATCAAATCCTGTACACAGTATGCTGCAGTTTTAAGGTGCACCAGGCAGGATTTTTATGTAAAAATACAACCGTCTTATCAGCCTCTTATCAGTCTTAATCGACCAAGTTGTCACTGGTTAATCAGTCACAGGAATAACAAACAAACAAACAAACCAACTCAAGCTCCAATTCCATTGTTGTTAACAAAAGTGGGTGAAAACCTAGCCTAGCATACGGCTGGACCATGTATGAAACGCTGGAGGGCTTTTAATTTGAAATGATGGACACAGGAGGTCGCTCAGTCAGACAAGGATGGACATTAAGCAATGTCTATCCCTTTGTAAACACAAAGCTGATCCCTGCGGCTATTAGACTGGTGTCAGGCAGGAAATCCAAAGTGTGAGATCATTGCAAAAGCTGCAGGAAAAAATCTGCCAATCAATCATCGACTTCTCTGAAACATGTAAGTAGCCACATGTTAGCTACAATGGTTTCTGGGCATTGCTGGTTGTTCAAACACAATCAGAATCATTACCACTTTTTCTGGTCTCACTAACAGGCAGCTCACCTTGTGCATGTGTTTGTAGAATTTATATTTTAAAAGCTCATTATTACAGTTTTGTATTTCTTTGTAATGTAGCCCAGTGTTAACAGTGTTACTTATGATATTCTTTCTCAGCTCTGTAACTCAACCCATTTTCCAATGCCCTTACAAAAAATATATTTAAATGATTAAATTAATATCATAAATGTGCAATCACTAGTCGACCTATGCCTTGAAGTAATTACTACCAGTTGACTACGAAAATGTTTGGTCGGGGGAAGCCCTATCAAACGCACACAGACAGATAGACAGACAGACAAGCAACCTTGGCCAAAAGAGTGATTCAGTCCCCATTCCCCAAAACAGGCATTGTTAAGTTTCCTCTCTTCCTCCGGCCTGCACTGTCAATAGTTTCAGGGTCTCCACGAGGACACAGCAGATCAATATGTCCAAGGCACAGGAGCCAACTGATCAGTGTTGTCCAGAGACTGTGGATCATTACCCTGTCTCTGGGATAATAAACCACCCATGTTACATTAATAAGGACCCCTTTTGCTCTATTTACCCGCCTTCAAATCAATACATAGATGGAATAGAGCCCCCAAAGAGCCCCTACTACTTATCAGGGGCCTGTCAGTGAGGTGAGTGCGGGTTCAATACTTCATCTGTTGTTGTTAAACACCTTAGGTCATATTGATAAAGACCCTTTAAAAACTGTGCTGATTTAGCACCACTTAACCTTTCGAGCCATGGTGAAGTTTGCAAGATCACAGGACCTTACTGAAGATCCTAGACCAGTGCTGCTCTTTGGAAGGAATGAAATATAATGGGCAGGCAAGGAAGGAAGGAAAAAAGAAAGAAAGAAAGAAAGAAGGAAAGAAAGAAAGAAAGAATATTATACTGAGGTTACTGATCCACATTCAGATCCAGATTCCAGTCTGATGTTTGTATGAATTATTAATGTGTAATAAGCCAATAGCTAAAATGTTGTAGCACATAATTAGTAATTCAACAATTTGACAAAGATATGCAGTAGTCCACCTTTTTTTGTCTCCCAGAATTTTGCCAGAGTTAGATGCCCAGGTGGAGTCTGTGCTGGACCATTAAGGGCTTTTTAAACGGGTGATGAAAATTGCATACTCACTTGATCTGCAGGGCCCCACACATACTCACATATCCAGCTATAGGAGATACTGTATTGATGATTAATGAAAAGATTTCGACAAATGCCTTCCTAACTGCTTGGAGCTGTAGACAGGCCCCCAGCCGTTGATATCAAGCCAAGCCTCTGGACTAAAGAAATGTGTTGGCTGGTTATCTGTGCACAGCCAAATGCCAAATGTCAGTTTTTGCATTCCGTCTCAAGAGCTACATAAATGTATCAAAAGTTGGTATGTGAAGTCTGGGCGCTAAGTGTTTCTAGTTCTGGTGAACAATAATTGCTGCTGATTGTAATAAAGCTTATTTCTCCTCGTCGTTCTTTTGAAAACATAGTCTTTTGTATCTTTTCCCCACTTTTGGAACAGCAACCTCGGTGGTGTGATTGTCTTTGTCACACTTAACTGGAATTGGCTTGTAAGTTGTACACTTAAACACAGTACACATTGTAAAGCTATTTCAGCTGTATTGTAGTTGAAGTAGCTTTTGTGTGTTTATTGTCAATGGAAACTGGTGAGAGGCTACTATATATAGGAGACTGCATTTATAGCAAGTTTCATATAATTTTACATTAAACTGTACTATGCTACATTTGCCATGCATAAGAAGGGCTTACTTTGTCATCCAGGTCCTTTTTGAGTAGCTGGTACTTCCTTTGAAGAAGGGCATGTGTCTTCTCTTTGGTGCTCAGCTGCTCTGCCAGTTTATCACACTCATCTTTCATCCTATCCAACTTGATCTGCAGGGCCCCACACAACTCCTTGTTTGACGCTGCATCTGCCTAGAGGGAAGTGTATAGTTTTAAGGCCATAATCATTTGAGAAAATAAAGATCTCGTACAACAACAATTGTGTTTTTTCAGCTTTTAATAATTTCTATTTTTGAAACCGATTAGCCTGTTATTTATGTGAATTCCTTGCACAAAAAGGCATCATGGGGTGATAGCAAGCAGTGCAAATTCATTTTCAAAAGTTGCCATAATGAGAGAGAGCATTGTATATTGAGCCAAAAAACAGATTAATGCCATTGTCAGGCCTCAAAACTAATGGTCTGAGTACTCATGGAATACAGGAATGCACTGCTCAGCTCAACTAGAATTTGCAATGTCAGATTCTGGCCTTAAACATTAGGATTTCAACTACAATCAGCACTTATTACAATGCAAAACTGTGAATATGGTAAAAATGAACTAATAACAATAAGAGGAGGTGGAGGAGACAGACAAAGAGAGTATTGAAAAACAGAACTGCTGGATGTTTAAGGGAAGAAAAAGAGATGGAAAATGCAAAATTGGAACTGGAGGGAAGGAGAGAGGATTAAGAAAGAGAGACAGCGAGAGGGAAGATAGAGAGGAGGGAGGAATCGGGAGTGAGAGGACAAGGACAAGAAAAATAATATTTTAAGCAAATTTTTCTTTGACAGTTGAATATATCAAAACCACAATATATGCTTTTGGCTACGCTGTGCGGATATTGGGTGGGCTTCTTCGGGACATCTGCAGCACCCGCAAGCTGGCTCTTAAAAATATTCCACCAAACGCCCTTGTCCTCACTGCACTTTGAAACGACATCATTACAATGAGCTATGTCAGATATTAATGCCATTCGGCACAGCTAATGGGGTAAACTCAACCATATCAGGGAGGACCATGCCCTTTAAGAAACAATGTACCCATGAGGGCTCATCACTGGAGATATAGGAGGAAGGGTGGGGAGGGAATAAGTCAAGTGGAGTCCCCTATCTCCACCGCTGCCTTGATGATACTACAGGAAAGGGTGAATTCTGATATCAGACTTTTTAAATATTCACGCTTGGAGCTTTGGAATAGCCATGAGGATACATGGGGCACCACACACCGTTAAGAGCTCAGCTATCCTCGCTTCACCTCTACTTGGAGGACAGAGTCCCGGCCAATGAGGAAAATTGCACTAAATGAGAATTTTGTCTGTGTCTCGCTGAGTCGGAAACATGCCAGATGTTTGGTGGCTGAGGCGTGTTATCATGCACTGAATTTGAAATATGTGCCAATGATACTCAAAATGTCAATTATAGTACACCACGCTCTGTGATCCATGCCATGGTTGACTTCTGACCTTGACGTCTCCAAAGACTTTGAAAATTTGAGCAGGTGTCGCACATAATACATAAATCATGAGTTAAACTGTGCTTTTGTATTTAAGGCCTCGAGGCACGATTTTGCTTTACATTTTTCTTATTGAGACAGCATTCTCAGGAGGAGCATTTTTTTTTATGAAGGTAGCCTACCTTGACCTCCTTGATGTGCGCCTGCATTTCTTCCCGTTCCTCTTGGCAGAGCCTTAGTGTGTCCTGAAGCTCTCGGTCCTTCTTGGTCCTGCTGTCCCCCATCATGGCTTTCATATTGGCCAGCTCTTTCTGGTGCACCTCCCTCTCCAACTGCAGCTGCTGGCCCAGTGATGCCCTCTCCTCCTGCACCACAGTCAGCTTAGCCTGCAGCTCCGAGTTGTCCTTCTGGAGCTCCTTCTTGGAGCTCTCCTCCTTAGCCAGCTGCTGGGTTAGCTGGGCATGGGCTGAGGTCAGCTCCTTCAGGCTGGCCTGGAGCTCAGCCCGGGCAGCCTGGTCCATATGAGAGCGACGGCTCTGGGTGTCAGTCCGTTCCTCCAACCTTTGGTTCTCCTCTCTGAGCTGTGCCTGGAGGACGGCCTGCCGCTTGGCCTGCTCTTTCAGGATGGACGAGGCCTCCCTCACCTAGAGTGAGAAGTGCTATTCAACTGATCTGATCGACTTCAATTCCTACATGATGCCCTTTATTATGATGTTCTTTGATGACTCTCATGCTGACATACATATTAGTATTTTTTTTTGTTGCAGAAAGTAGATAAATGTCCAAATTTTTCATTTGAACAATGCTTTAAAGTGAACAGGTGAAATGGGTTAACCAACAGAACTGAATCAGTATCTGGGGTTTGGACTGAACTCCATACAACTGCAAGCCAATACATTTGTAAGCACAAAAGGAATTTTCAAGACAACTGACATAAGCCTAGCTTGGCAACCACTTCGCTATTGGCTAGCTATACTCAAAATATGAGCTTTAATAATATATACACTGTTTACATCCAGCCTCCACCAAGTAAACAATTTAGAAAATCACTGTCTTTGATAACAAACCCTTTGCTAGTCAGGGGTGATAATTTTCTGATCACAAAGCCTTCAACTCTGGCAAAAGAGAAATACAGTATCTGCCTTGAGGTCAGTGACTGAGGTGTGGCCACAAGTGCAACATTGTTGAAAGTTTCAGCCCACAGAGAGCAGTGCAACAGTGTTTTTTTTCTTCACCTTATAAGTATCATTTAAAGCCCCAATCCACAATTTACACAATACCCCTGTGGTCAAAAATGGTTGAGCTGACATAGTTTGCATTCCTAATAGATTCAAATTAGCTGAGTCTACATGGTCCACATTTTATTAAGCAAACCATGACTTCGTTTATGACTTCGTTAAGTGCATAAGGAGTGCAGACCATCTCAACTTTACGGCTGCTGGGGACTGGCACAAATTGTGTTTTATGGGATCAGTGACAAATGATATGAATCACTGGTCCTATCAGTTGTGATAAACTACTGATATCATACTTTGGTAATCCCTATTCATTTGAATTGGGAATTTCTGGATGTTCAATCCCAATCCTCACCTCCTGCATTTCCTGCTCCAAGGAAAGTTGCCGCTGGCGGGTCTCAGACAACTCCACATCTTTGCGGTGGAGCTCCTCCTCCCGCTGGGCCAAACGGCCGAGGATCTCAGTGAGCTCCCTGCGGACCGCCTCGGTCTGCTGGCTCAGCGCCTTCAGCTGAGCCTGGGAGCTCTCCTTCTCCCTGGTTGCCTGGAGGGAGACAGAGGGAGCAGGAAGAGGAGAGAGAGAGACAGAGAGATGGAGGGAGAGGGAGAGACAGAGAGGAATGGGGAGTGAAGAGTGACAAAGGGGGAGGAAATAGAAGATGGTGAACAAAGAAGAGCTCTCAGAATAATGATGAGAGTGAGAGAAAGAGACACAGAGAGACAGAGAAGGAGAAACATGTGCAGTACCAGCTCCTGATAGGAAAATGCTAGCACTCAGCTGCCTGATAAGGGACAATGGTCAGGTCTGTTCAAGGCAGATTGGTTCTAATACTCTGGCTTTGACTCAAATTTGCAGAGACTTTGCTGGAGCTCAGCGCCTAATCATTTAATTGAGCACTTAATTCTCCCTCCTAATTCATTAAGGGGGCAGAAATGATTTTGTAATTAATTCGGCTCACGTCGAGTGTGCCAGGTGGGAGTCTGTCTGTCTGTCTGTGAGGCGGAAGGCTGCTGACTGAGAGTTTGGAGGTGACTCATTCACTTCAAATGGGATGGGGCTCACTGCGAGGTGACTTTCAAGCTAGTAATAATAGTCAGTCATTAATTATTAACTAAGGACAACCACTATAATATACAGTGCTTTGCAAAGTACTCAAGCCCCTTGACTTTTTGTACATTTTATTGTACTACTAAGTTATTTAAAATTGCATTTATGCAGTTGTTCTAGTCTACGATTGATGCAAAGTCTTCTATCAAAGAGAAAACTAGAAAAAGCTGTTCCTAATTCCCTATCATTTGTTACTTAGATGTCATGTTTAGAATAATTTGCTTTCAAACATTTGTTATCTTTTTTTCTTGCAGGGCAGACACCAAGTTCCCTCACTGCATGTCAGTGGGACTGAATGGGATTTAAAGTTCCTTTATCGATGAAATTATACTTTCCTTTTCAGTCACTACAGTTGCGAATACACAAGATGCAGTTTCAAAGGCTTTTTCAGTCCATTTTTTTTTTTACAATAGAAGTCGCCATCTGCATTTTCATATTGGTGGGAGTGTGATGATTTATTTTCTCTGTAACTTCAAAAACTCAACTCAAATGTCAAATCACTGTATAAATATTGTAAATTGATGAAATAAAAGTAAAACGTCTTTCAGAACCTCAGAATTGTTAAATGTGACAAATCAGATATGATGAGTAAGGTTTTACTAGTGTGGCAGCTCAGCCTAAAAGGGTTGAACACTTATGCAACCCCTCATTCTCTGTAATTGCAATATTAACCTCTCATATTAATTTCTGCGATTTTGTTTTACCTTTGACAAAATGCCTGGTGGAGAACTCAAACTAAAAATCCTGAATAAGTATTACTGAAATTAATATCACAACATGTACAAAACATCAACTTAATACTTACACAAGGCACTGTATAAAAAATACTATTCAATAAGCTTAGTAGCACCAATGGCTCCTCATAACTCATGCAACAATGAAAAGGTCACAATAGATGATGGGTGGGCGTAAACATATAGGGACAGACAATTCAGGGAAAAAAAGAAAACAAACTAATGTGAATAATCCATCCAGTGACAAAGCATTTTTGACAGGTTGCAGGCTACTCTAGAGCCAACAATCTTGAACCCTGTATATATAACCAATCATAAGTATTTTTGGCTACAAACATGTGGAGTACCAATGCCTTCTATAACATTGCAATGCACTGCAAAATGATGGAACAAGCCTTTACTGTCCAACCAAGGCAGGGAAATTGTCTTTGACCTCACAAGATAAAATGTCACAGCATAACATGCATTTTAGCAGGTCCTTGAGCTAAGTACAGAGTTTTACAATATAAAGGAAATTGAAATGAGGTGAGTTTCACCTGTTACCAGGATTTTCTTTATTTAAAAAAAAAAAAAAAAGTGGTGAGGAGGGTCACACAACTTATAAACAGTTACTTAACTCAAGGTGATTCTCTGAACCAGTTACATTCCTACATTCTAGTGTGAAATGTTCTCAACCCAAAGGCAGAATTCCTTCACTAAAAATTCATGATATATATTTTTGGTCTTAATAGAAGGTGTTACATTTTTAAAATGTGGACAGACACCCACTATTTTAAAGGCTGTCTATTACTGAGCAGTGGCCATGGAACAGGAGTTTTGTAGCCAGTGGAAGCTTTAGGATGAAAAGCAATGTAATAAATGCGTCTCCCTTAGCAGACCTGTGAAGCCTTGTCGGTATGGAGTTGAGCTTGCGCCCTTGCCTCATCGAGCTCCTTCTGCAGCCTCCTGCACTTCGCCCTCCACTGGCGTACAGCCTCCTGGGCCCTGGTCTTCAACTCATCTCTGCTCCTTGTGCTCTCCTGGAGCAGTGCCTCCGTCTCTGTCTTCTCCGCCTGTCCTTGGCGCTGGCACGATGAATGAATTAATGAATAAAGTGTTTTTTCACTATTTATCATATCTACCTGTATTTCTCAAACCATACTGTGGGATCTAAAACATCTCTAGGGCTTCACTCTGACAGATCTCCATCTGACAAAATTTGTTTTTGCTGTTGCTTGCATCAAGATTGTATAAGCCCACAAGACTGAGGTGCTAAATGTGTCTTACTGGAGGCCCAAGCTGGAAAAAAATTTCTTTAACTGCAATCAGCATACCTAGATTAGAAAAATAAAATTACCCATCCCTTGTTAGATCATTCTCCGACACAGTACCCAATCAAAATACCTGGATGTCCTTTAACTGCTCAAGCATACGTAGCTGCTGTTGCTCCCGCCGTGCTAGGTCTGATGACAATTCCTAGGGGAAAGAAAGGAGGAAGGTTATGAGGAGGAAGCGTGCGTGTGCATTTGTGTGAGTGCTGATGGGTGGAGAAAAGGAGGAAGGTGGGAGAGAGGATACCATGTGAGGATGGAAAAGGAGCTGAGCACCGCAAGTGTGTAAGACAGAGAGGGAGATGGCAAAGGTTCAAAAAAGAAGAGTGGAAAAAGGAGGGATGAGGAAATTTAAGCAGAGGAAAGATAAATAAAGAGAAGGGGAGAATGTCAGGGAAAAAAAATAGGGCAGCAGGCAAAGAGAGAGAAAGAGAGAGAGAGGTCAAAAAAGGGTAAAGCTATGTTTACATGCAGGCTACAATTGGATTATCTGCAAGGCTGGTCTTAAAAGTAGTCTGAGAGTTGCACCAGATTAACTTCACATCCATGAGAAAATCACAATCACTTTGAAGTTTAAAGCAGGGACAAGTTAGTTTACCCTGGTACAGTTGAGGTATTTATACTGGATTAGATTATGTCAGTTATGAGTAATTAGTCATAGGCCGATTAGTCATAGACCTATTAGCCTGTATGTAAATAAACTTAGAAAAGCTGAATCTGCCTCCCCATTCTCCTCATTACATTTTGTTTTTGCTCATTTGCCGTAAAAATGAAACGTTTCCAGCAACTATTTTGATCTCGACACAAAAACCATAAAAGCCGCCCCAGGTGATACATGCAAACACCCACTTCATCTTTTAACACCTACTCGGCAATAGAAGAAGCAGGGGAGTTTAAACACATTTTTCGGTGAAAGAAACATCGGAGATTGCAGAACTGTGCCAATGCTTAAAGTGCAGCTATTTCTACTAACATTTTATTGATACCAGCTGTAGCCTTGAATAGTGCTGCTGAGCGAGGGGGGGTTGTTTTTCGGGGGAGGCAAGGGGGTTATGTCTCGTTACAGTGATGGAAGTGACAGATTGCACCAGTGTGAGAAGATTAAATGACTGCTGGTTGACTTCTGATCTCCTATTCCAACTGTCACTTCATCTGACGATTTTAAGAGGATCAAGTGGCATGGAGCTGGCTGAGGATGCAACCATGGATGAGAGGCAGCCGACAAACTGAAATAACCCGGTTCTGGATGCAAGCGTTAACACGCACCGACTCGCACACAACCTTGCGTGTTCATTTGCACTCAAGCTGAGATTTTGTCTTTCCTCCCCAGTTTCCCCAGTTATTCTTATTCTAGGGAAGACATGGAAGCTCATGTTCCTTCCTTCTTACAGAAATATCTGCTTTCACACAGTGGCATGTGCTTTTTAAACACACACCTCAACCTGGATGCTGAGCTGGAGCTTCTCCTTCTCCTTGCGGTCCAGAGCCCTCTTCAGTTCTTCCACCTCACTGACGACTGAGGCCTTCCGTAACTGGGCTCGCAGCTCCACAACTTCATTTTCTAGGTCTGAATGATCTACACACACACACACACACATGCGCGTATAGACCCAAAGACCACATATGAAGTCAGAGGAGACTGATAGGTGAGGGAATGAAAGAAATAAATAGCATCTTATGAGACACCAATCAAACCTATGTAGACTATCTGAGTACATTGCCCTTGCACATTTATTTCAACATTACTTAAAAAATCATTACCTAACCACCCTAATATTTTGTCCACGCACATGTTATGCTAATCACTTCACTTGGGGGCAGACTAAATGTCGGTGGGCGCGTTGAGAATGTGAATGAAGTGGTGTGAGATATGAATGAAGCAGAAATCCCCAAACTAACTATACTCATGGATATATTGTGGCTGAAATGCAAAACTAGTAGGTGATGTGATGCCACTATCACATCCTACTACCATCTTATCTTAAGAGAATTAAAAACAACAGGATCTAAATCTGCTTAAACTTGCTGTTGGATATCTAACCACTATTACAGAACTAGAAAGTCCACCATAAGGATCTGTCATTTTTAAGCTATGGAGAGCCTATTGATGCCCTGAAATCAATATCATTACAGCAGGGTACTGAAAAGTATATTTTTTTATACTTTTCCTTAACCTCATCCCAATCTTTTCTGCTCTTATCACCATATCTTCAACTCGCTATAGCCCGATCAATTCTCTGTCCTTCCCCCAAGACTCTTACAACCTTCACTTCACTGTCTCTACACTTGCTGCTCTTCCATCACAGGCCTCCCGATATGCTACCTTTCTCAAGAGCTGTATTGACAAATAATCTCAGTGTGTCTCACACATGTTATACTCAGGCAAGCCTCCCAGGTATGTTACCGGCCACTAAAGCGTAATTACACCCATCCAGGGTTTCCCATTAATGTATTAGTAACCTGTAATTTCTAGAACGACAGTTTCACATCACCTCAACTCCGGATTCATGGTCAGCATCATCATGTAGATGACTGTGTCAAAACACAGACACACACATTCTTCAACATTTTATTAGTAGGGCTGGGTATCAAAATTTAGTACTTTTATGGTCCATTAAATGCCTTGCTAATACAAAATATTGGACAAAGGAGGTGTATTTCAGTACCACGTTGGTTTCAATTGTTTTGATAGGTCATTAACAACAAGCCACCTACATGCTGCTGACGAAGAAAGTCAACAGAGCAAAAACATACAGGGAGAAAGAGACAGAACGAGACAGGGCAGGGCAAGCAGGTGTAGGTGTGTGTGTTTGTTTATGTGTATGTGTGTGTGTGCTGTGTGCATGAGTGTGTGGGAGGGCAAGCAACATGAGCAAGTTACAATAGTTTGAATAACATCTATTACTTAAGGTGGACAATCAACTAGAATTAAAAGGGTGAACCAACCCCCGACACACCCTCCACCCACATCCCTGCCACAGTTACAGTGTATTCTGTGGGACACAC
>OMLB01026694.1:2441-19405 GCA_900302555.1 Myripristis jacobus | reverse complement strand
GGAGGAAAATTATCTCGTTATCACGAGAAAACGGGGGAAAATATCTCGTTATCACGGGAAAACGGGGGGGGGGAATTATCTCGTTATCACGAGAAAACGGAGGAAATAAAATGTATGTAGGTATGGCCCTTTAGGGCTTCCGTAGAATAGAGAAAAGGAATAAGAAATTTAAAAACGTGTGCATTAGAATTAGTATGTGCAGTAAGTGCATTGTGTATACGATATGTGAATGAGACCACTGACTGTCTTTATTGCTTGTTTTTTGTTTGTTTGTTTGTTTTTCTAATTTAAGTACAGTTCTTTTTTTTAACCAAATGAATTAATCACAACTATCCTCATGGAAAAAATATACTCACAGCTCATTAAAGGAAAAGCAAATGAATCAACAAAATAAAGTGAGCTGTTCTTATAAGCCTCTTGGGTTCTAACTATGGTTCTAGTGGAAGTTCTGGTGTGTGTGTGTGTGTGTGTGTGTGTGTGTGTGTGTGTGTGAGGCAGTGGTCATTTCTTATGGTGACCTGGGGGATGGTGGGGGGGTGAACTTCAGCCCTCCCTGGCGCTCAGGCTGCGGGAGGCCAGGTGCAGCTGATTCACTGTCCCGCACTCGATTTTTTTCCTAGGACGGTGAAGGCATGACCTTATTAACTTCCATTCATTCTATGTAGCATTTCCCTCAACCTTAGCCATACCCAACTTCTGCATAACCCTAACTTTAACCCTAACCCTATCCTTGAAAAACAAGCCAAAATGACCACTCAAAATGTAATACAAATGATTTGCCATCCTAGGAAAAAAAAAATTCACTGCGCACGCTGCACCAAACTCACCCATTGCCTTTGACGCGGTAACATGACAGAAACCTGTTTATTATCCTTAACCAAAATTCACTCTCGATGCTGGTTAATGGCTAAAACAATACGTCAAATAAAGTTACGACAATTGAAGAATCGCCGATGCGGGCGGTTTGGAGTCACATGAGCGAAGCGCATGTGATCCACTCACGTGGTTCGCGTGAATATAAAGAGGAGGAGGAGGACGAAGGCTTTCGCAATCATCATCAGCCGTTTCATTCGGGCAGCAGGGGAGCAGGAAGATCAACCAAGTTCACCCCGGCACCTGACCTACAAACTACAGGTAACGGCTCATTTAGTCACTTGGCTGCTCCGCCCGGCTCGGCTTTCAGCTCCGATTTCCTCCAAACTGCTCACAAGCTGGATTAGATCTCACCAGACTCGGAAGCAACCCTGTAGTAAACACTTTTTAAATAACAACACGTGGAAACTAACGCTGGAACACCGATGTAAAAAAAAAAATTAGCTGGAACGTGTTAAAGCTTTTATTGTTATTATTATAATTATTATTTGCAGTGTTTCCTTCCAGCAGCTGCGGCTGTAGGCCGCATGCTGGGGTGGTGTTTGTTGTTGTCACCGTCTGCCACACTCAGGGAAACAGAGGTGCTAGACGATTTTAAGTCTCCTTTTTATTAAAATTATTATTATTTTTTCATCTGTAAAATCCCAGGGTAGATCAGTGAAGTCGCGTTTTATTTCACAGTCTAACAATAAGAAAGTCTACCACGTCGCTCGGGGCAGGTGATGTTGTTTATGAACGTGAGAGCTTCACTTTAAAAACAAACAAAAGAACTTAAACCCGGTAATAAAAAAAATTAAAAAAAAATCTGCGATACACAAACAATGAGTAAACGGTACTGCTCTATAAACAGCCGCAGGATATAGAGCCAAGATAATGGAAAGTGAAAGCGGACTGTGATCAGACCTTAAAGCGGCCATGTCATGCTCTAATTTTAATCTCCATGTCGGTGTGGGAAAAAGTGAACCGCTGACATTGATCGGTGCCCGTGAAGTAAGCATATCCTGTTCTGGTAACCACTCATGCACAGGAGTTTTCCTGTGTCTCGTGTCTTTATTCACCTCCTCGGGCCTGTCTGCGGTGACGCCGGGACGAGCATGATGTCAGGTTTCAGTTCCCTCTGTCAGGTGGCACTGCGGTGAAAAGGGACAACAGGATGCAGGGAGGTGTTTTCTCTTCCAGTAAACACACTGGAGTG
Organism: Myripristis jacobus; assembly: GCA_900302555.1. Classification (NCBI taxonomy): domain Eukaryota; kingdom Metazoa; phylum Chordata; class Actinopteri; order Holocentriformes; family Holocentridae; genus Myripristis; species Myripristis jacobus. The sequence goes on along the minus strand of OMLB01026694.1, from coordinate 17,337 downwards.
TGTTGTTTCAAAGGGCAGGGAACCCCACCGCGAATACTCAGGAGTATAACTTAGAAATACCTCAGTAGTTCAGGACAGCTCTTTTATCCCCAAAACATAAGAGCATTTCACTCTATTGTTTGTTTTTTGTACATGTTATGTCAGTACATTAGGTTTAGTACAGGCATTTAAACGTGTTTGTGTTCAAGTTTGTTTGTTTTTTTTGGTCAGGTTTTCATTTTTATATTTCATGACTTTTTGGGAAACATACAGTGTCTTATTGGCTAATACCTGCACAGCAGTTGCCGCTTCATTGAACAAATTTTTTTCAATCTTTTCTTTTATTGGGTACCCAATTTTTTAACTTTCTTTTTTAACTTTATTTTTCTTCCTCACATGTATTGTATTTATATGGAAACTGTTCTCTGACTAGTTGAGGGGTTTTTCAGACTTTCCTGTTGCAGATGCCTGTGTTGACTCTCATTCTCTTTAGTGTACGCTGCAGCCGCCCCCGTTTGAAGTGGCATGAGAGGAAGTTTGCTTGTTAAGTATTAACTTGTTTAGTCATACGTAAACACTGACAAATAGATTCAAATAGGTGAGGGTTAAAATATAATTTCAAAATAATCACAAATACCTTCAGTTTCTAGTGAATTAAATTTCTGTAAAATTAACCCTAGTCCTCTTTCTCTGGAGTTAAGGACCCCTGTTGGTCCCCGAGCCCCACTTTGAAACCTGCTGGGCTAATGTATCTCTCCAAGACAAGACATAGTGCCTTTCTTAAGGTGATGCCGCCTGGTTCTGGCTGGCACCAGCAGTTATGATCTTCTCACACACTTCTCCTTGTTGCATTTAGGCTGCAGTTTATTACATTTATCAGTCAAAACGGCTCCAGAAACATTACAAAGATGTGTGAGAGAACTTTAAATGAAACTGCAGAGCTCTGCTCTCATAATCAGAAACACAGAGACAAAGCAGGAAGCCTGATTGTCTTTGACAGACTGATCTCGGCTTATCTGCACTGTAGCCTGCAATGTGCATGTGCCATTTAACCTAGATAGTTTAGTTTGTTTATTATAGCGTCATGCTTCACAAATAATAACCCAGCTCATGTGGGCTTTACAAAACAGTAACAAACATAATCGCAGTGAGTGTGAGGCCAAGCCACCCAGTAAACTGTTGTGGCATAGACAACAAAAGCCTAGATGTATCATTGTGAGCGAGTTCATGATGAAATGTGGCTCATTTTCTCACATAAATCAGGCAAAAGGATGAAGTCGCTCACTGCAGGTGACGGCAGTTTGGATGAGAGCATAAAGACAGTGGTTTTAAGAAGTGTCAATGCTCTCCTCTGAAAGGAAACAAGGATCTTGTCACCTGTGTATCTCGCTCCATCTCGTACCCCCACAGTCAGTGACTCACACACCGAGGGAGGTGAAGGAGTTCAGATTGTCAGCCGAGATGCTGACCACAGACTGCAGATATGACATGACTATCCTGTTCCACTAGTTTCAGCGTCATGCAAGAAGACAACTACTGATTTTAATTTTTTCACTGCAATGGAAGGACATGGTCATGAATATTGAAACAAAAACCCTCCCCTGACCTCTTGGCTTTTTATGAAACTGTCTCTAAACTATTTCTGTTACTGGCTGGCAGACACAGGGCCCACTTCCTTAAATTGCTTGCATGTCATCCTAGCTACAAGCTGATTTTGCAAGAAGAGCATCAACCCCCCCCAAAAATTCTTGGTTGTCAAATTCCTCTTGAAACCACATTTTGATCATTTCATGTGAACCACGGCTTTTTTTTTTTTTTTTAATTCTTTGCTGGTTTGTTACAAAATTTGCTCATCAGGCTCACCATGTCGGCTATTTCTTCAACACACCTCATTTTGCAAGCAGTCTCTCTGATATTTATACATAATTTTTTCTAAGCGTTGTGTGCTACTAAGTAAAGAATGTCAATGAGGACCTGGGTTTTGTTCTTGAACAGGAAATTTTGCATGCTTATTTCCGTGTGCACTTGTTCCTATTGGGAAGTCATTCCTCAGAAGTGCAATAGTGCACCTGCCACTTTCAAATACCTTTTGCCAGCAGCTGCTGCAAGTCATTATAAATCACATTAAAATGAATCATTCTAGGTCTCTCCCTTCTGGTACAAAGATTGTTTTTTTTCTCCCTTCTCCATACTCAAGAGTAACAACAATGTCCTCTATTGTCCCTTCCTATTAAGGGTGGAAGCTGTTAGTTTATCCTATCGAGCCTCCTGATTGTGGAGAGAGAGAGCACTGTGTCTGCTCTGCTATTGATTCCTAAGTCCCGGTTGGACTCAGAAAATCCTCTTTACTCTGAGCGCTCTCCATTCTGCCACTTTAGGCCATATGATGATCTCAGTATATTTAATAGTTATACATCTTGGCTTTGCCTTGCTCAGGAAACTCTCAGTAATGCAATTCACCGCTGTTAATGTGAAAGTTACAAGATATTTGCCATTCGAGGGGGCAAACTCTTCAAATGTGTGGTTTGGTGCTTGCCTTAGTGCTTTAATGCATGAGAGTGCATGCATTTGTAGGGCTGGGCAATGTTGATTTATTGTGACAGTATTTCAGGAAGGGGTGTTGGTGTTAAGATATTTACACACAAGATATTTTTGCTAAATCATTAATGATGTGAACATAATGACCAAATAGGTAGAGACAAATAATGAAACAACTTGGACAGTCTAGTAAGTTCAGAAAATTGCATCTCATTACTATTATGCAGCTTTTAAAACCAGTTAGATGACACTTATGCCATGTTACAACATCTGAAATCACAGATACTACCACGTTTAATATCACAAGATCTATAAGCTATCGATATATCACCCACATTTTGGGTTACACAGTTTGATATTAGTGGGGGTACTTTTTTTTTTTTTTTTTAATCAGAATAGCCTGTTTAAAGAAGGAGCTGAAACTCAAATCTGTTTTCTATTCATTTATTTTTAGTGAACATTTTCTCTCAGAGATGCAGACCAAGACGTCACCAAAATGTAGCGCTCGGCTTGCACATTGTCCTCTGCTGCTTATTCATCTGAGGACCGCGTTTAGGCTTAAAGAACCTGTTGACGTCCGTGGACTGTGTACCTGTGCCGCTGCTTAACTCGCTGACGCTGAGCCTCTTCAGATTCTGTTGCTTAACTCATGGAAAGGTTTCAGCTTGCATGACTGGAGATAAAGAGGTTTTGTCTGCTTGACCTCTCTGTACACGGTGCACATTTGCCGTGTAAGTGGTCACATAATTTTGTTTGTTTCACAGCAGTGCACCGTGACCTGTGAGCACAGGCTTTTCTGTACATGCAGGACTCTTATCTTCATTGGAGTTTGATAAATTGTCCATCCCCTCCCTTACAGTGATCCCTGTTATGTCTGCATTCTGCTAAGTCTCATTCCCCTAGAAATTAGGCTAACATTTATACAAATTTTCCTCCATACTTGGGAATTTTATTTTTTACTCTTGTCCCTTTTTATCCTTGCTTCACTACAAGTGAAAGTTGAGGGAACTCAAGTTCCTGTTTTCTGATTTGAATAGGGCCTGTTTTGTTAAAATTAGTGTTTGGCATGTTGTAAGGCTTAGGGATTAACTTAATGCAGTGTAATTGCTGTATGCTACCTCACAAGTAGTAACTTATGTAATGTGAATACTCAGTAAACTTTTGTCCTCTTTTGACTCAGGAAGAATGTGGCGTGCAGCCTTCCTTGTATTGGCTGCCAGCTTGTCAGTCAGCCTGGCCAGACCCCGCCTCCCGCCGCTGTCCAGCGAGATGGTCAACTACATCAACAAGGTCAACACTACCTGGAAGGTGAGCGGCACTTCTGCTTCAAAATATGTGAAGCGGGCTTGCACACTTTGGAATTCATCTAAATTGATATACCGGAAACCTTAGATCATTACAGCTGCATAAAGTACTTTGACTGGCTTAACACCGAAATATTGAAAGACTATTCCCACCAAGATGCGCCACGGGAAGTCATTCCTTCCTGTGGCCATCAGACTTTAACGCCTCCTGTGGAGGGTCAGATTGTCAGATAGTACACTATTTAAACTGTTGATTTAACCATTTAACTGGGCAAGAATTGATACCTGTAGGACTTGATAACAATTCAAAAGTGCAATATCCTTGTGCATATACGATAACCTTTTTACATATGCTTATTTTCTTTTCTGTATTTCTTATATTTTGTAGGATTCATGCACATATTTAGACTTCATGCACATACTTTTGATATAACTTCATACATAATGCACATTTTTCAGTTGTAAGGCACATATTTTTATTTCTTTTTTATTTCTTATACTTTAATCTCAGGGTCATTCGCAGTTACTCAAATTCTCAAGTTTCCCCTCAGGGATAAATAAAGAATTCCTGATTCTGATATTATTCAGGCAGGGGTTAGGTTAAAAAGCTACCCATTATGCATTGTTATGGTAAATTTCTGCATGAAAACAAACAAGAAATCAAACAAGTGGTGTAGTAGAAGCAAGAATGACGCTGACCACTTGGTCTGTCAAATATAGCAAATCTGCAAGTAAACCCAATAAAAACGTCTATAGTTGTCTATATAGAAGTGGTAACATGTTTTCCACGTATTTAAAAAAAAAAAAAAAAAAGTGCTCTGAAGGTTCATGTATATCGATGGATTCCGTGTCTAGTTTGTGACGCGGTCTTCTCACGTGATTCCACCACTTTATCAGTTTGCTTACTCAGAATTTAATTTGAATAACTCTCCCTCCCCCCTCCCCTCTGCTCTCCTGCAGGCCGGCCACAACTTCCATAACGTTGACTACAGTTACGTCAAGAAACTCTGTGGCACGCTGCTCAAAGGGCCCAAGCTGCCTGTCATGTGAGTCTCGCATCATATTCAGAGATGGCGTGTGGGTGAATGCGAATCGTGGTTGAGATGTTTTTTAGCTCCACTTCTGCATTCATGTTCGAGTGAGAGTTGACTCAACTTGTTTCCTGTGTTCTGCATCTTCCAGTCGTACCTACATTCAGCATTTTCATTTCTCTGTGCACTGTGGAAGTCACGAGAACTATACCTAAGTATCACATCCACCAAAATTTTGAAAATGATACCTATACCGGTGTTTTTGGGGTTAATTATACCAGGAGAAATCGAGGGCTACTGCACACTATTGACTGACTTGCAAGAATTTGTTTTTTTTTAATTTTAATTTTTTTTTTTTTTAGCCTCAGCCTTTTCATCAGGTCAAAATCTTGCGTGTCAACTGGGTAAAAGGTTGATGAGAAGGTCACAGTTTTCCTGTTTTGATCTGCTAAACAGCCAATTTCCTGTCAGCATCACGAAGCAAGACCTGCTCACTCGTTTTGAGTTGCACATGAGGGCATCAGCTAAATGTCTAATTTGTACCACCACAACAGTAGATTTAGTTTGAGCACATTTCTACTGTGTAATATTGTGTTAACGTTTAATTTTTTTTATTTTTATTTCTTCTGCAGGGTTCAGTATGCTGGAGACGTAAAGCTGCCTAAGAACTTTGACTCCAGAGAGCAGTGGCCCAACTGTCCCACTATTAAGGAGATCAGAGACCAGGGATCCTGTGGGTCCTGCTGGGTGAGGAAACAAGGATGACAACAACATGTTAATAGGATCAGATGTTTTTAATGGCATAATTGTGAATGAATGAGACATCCATTTTATCCACTTTCTATCCTTTATTGGACAGTTTTGCACGTGCATTTATCCCACATATCTTCCAGTAGGTGATCTCAGGAAGTTAGCTACAAATAGTTTGTGAATTTTAGGGGAAACAAAATAAGGACTAAAGTTTTTGCTTTAACCCCCGGGGCTTCAAGTGCAGAGCAGACCCGCTCAGATAAACATCTAGAACATCCCATCTCTCCATAGGAAATAGTGCCATTTTTGCAGAAAGCACTCCAAAATATGAATACCCCCTTGTGCCACAAAATGCCACTTTTGATTTCTTCACTTCCACCAGAATGAAGACCAGAGCTTTGAATTTGACATCCACTTGAGTTCCCCTCCGTTTTCCATGTTACTGATAGTAACCTTACTTTGTTCATTGAACGGTAGACAACTGCCAGACCTTGTTCTTAGTTTGATGGGTTTAGCTTTTTTTGTGTGTATCTGACTGGTTTCTCTATCCGCCAGGCATTTGGTGCTGCAGAGGCCATCTCAGACCGTGTGTGTGTCCACACCAATGGGAAGGTTAGTGTGGAGATTTCCTCACAGGACCTGCTGACCTGCTGCGAAAGCTGCGGCATGGGGTGAGTGGGAGCTGTGTGTGTGTTGTAGTTTTTTTGTTTTTGTTTTTGTTTTTCTAACATGTGGGGTTGAAATGTCCCCACTAGAAAACAGCAGAGACCTGTGTGGACTCTGTAGGAAGTGTATTGTTGGCGTGCAAGCATGGACAAGTTGAAACAAGAGTGAACAGCGGGTATTTAGTGGCAGGAGGGAAAGAAGTCACACCAACATAATATCTGCAAGTGCATAAATAATCGAGTTACCACGACTACATTCTCACAGCGGCTGAAAGTGACTCAACTGTGACTATTACTTTTTTCTTCTCAGGTCTGATCTTTTTTACCTTGACTGTTCACATTCCTCTTAATGTGACTTATATCCGACATCAGTGTGAACAGATCTGTACCATGTCATTGGCACAAAAGTGAGTCATCACAATTGATAATAGTGGTGCAAACATTCATTTCTTGAATATTTTGGTGTAACAGTGGAGTGGTGGCAGTCAGACAGCCAAGGGCTGTGACTGAAGTATCTTCCCATGCATCTTTTCAGTCTGTAACCTCCTGTCTGCCTGTCCTTGTTTCTGTGATCCTCCATATTTTTTTTTTTTTTTTTTTTTTTGGGTCCACCACTGCTGACAGACGCTCTGACAGGTATGAGCATGCTCAGCTCAACACAGATCTCAGTGTTCACATCAGCAGGAATCAGATGCGTGTCTGATTTAGGACCACATGTGAAAGTGGTCAAAATCAGATTTGAAAACACATTCTTTGTGTTTTTTGCTGTTTACACTGACATAAAAAATCTGATCTGTGTCACATTTGAGGAAAAAATCAGATCTAGACCACTTTGTACTGGCTGTCTGAATGTAGCCTGTGAGACAAAGACATTTACTAACAGAACATTTGGTGTGGGACTATGGAGTGTATAGTCATGCCTATATGCACCTTTACATGACCAGAGAATGAGGGTTTGTTATTTTGCTTTTTGTTTTGAATATAGATGTAATGGTGGCTACCCCTCAGCTGCCTGGGAGTTCTGGACTTCTGAGGGGCTGGTGTCTGGAGGTCTCTACAACTCCCACGTTGGTGAGTTATTCTCTGCGTTTGTTCACTCGACTCCCACAAACAGAAGTGCCAGAGTGTCTGATTGTGAGGCTCCTATATTGTGTCTGCAGGCTGCCAGCCCTACACCATCCCCCCCTGTGAGCACCATGTGAACGGCAGCAGGCCCCCCTGCACCGGGGAGGGGGGAGACACACCTGAGTGCATCCATCAGTGTGAGGATGGATACACACCTGCCTATAAGCAGGACAAGCATTTTGGTAAGAGCATGAGCTGAAGTAGATTTTTTTTTTTCCCTGTACACTTAAAAGAATACTCCAACGTTTTGGCTAAAATACCCTTTTTCCAACTTACCTAACCTGAGACAAGATGTTTGACACATTTTTCACCTCCGTGCGTCCAGTGGTTCAGTTCCTGTGGGTGGCATTTTGTGTTAGCTTAGCATAAAGAGTTGAAGTCTATGGGAGTTGTTAGCCTAGCCCTGTCAAAGTGAAAAGTAACCCTTACAGCAACTCTGTATGTCCAATGATCTGGTTCCTATGGATAGACAGCTTCAGAGGTGAAACTGGCATCTAACATCTTGTCTCAGTCTGGGTATGTTGGAAAAATGTTGGAATATTCCTTTAAGGCACAAGAGACTCCTTGCTATGAGATTGCGAACACAACACACACACTGTTCAGAATCCAAACCTAAGGTGTATTGTTCATTTGTTTGTAGGTAAGAGGTCTTACACCTTACCCTCTGATGTGGAGCAGATTCAGCAGGAGATCTACAAGAACGGCCCAGTAGAGGGCGCCTTCACCGTCTACGAAGACTTCGTACTGTATAAATCTGGTGAGATTATGAGCACAGAAAACCCATACACACAGTCTCAACACATGTAGATTTTTTTTTTCCATGATTTTTTTTAAGTGTAATTTGGTGTATTTTAGGTTTTTATACTTTCAGTTCCCTTGAGGCGAGAGTTGTGGCGCTTCCCATACACATGTCAGATCTTATGAATGAGTAATATGCATCTATGTGATCAGAACAAAAGCTAAAATGGAGAAGCAGGCAGCTGCAACAGCAAAGAGGGAAACAGTGTGAAAACACAGCAGTGAGCAAAGTGAGAGAGAAGGGACAACATCAGAGAGGGAAATCCTTTTCCTGAGTAGCAGAATCAGAAAACCTTTATTGTCCATTGCAAAGCAGCGGAAATTCGTCTTTGACGTGACTCTCCTGAAATAAAATCTAACACAGTTAAGGTTAAAAACAGTCAGAACATAAAACACAGATTGCAAGATAAATACACCGAAATGTATTTAAATGTGAAACCCCTTTTTACTTCCTAACACTGAATCTCCATCCGTCATTTGAAGATGGTTTGGTTTTACACTCTGAGAGAAACTTTTATAAATACAGTCCACAAGAGCTGCTGCTACTTTTAGTGCACTGTAATGAAGAGTGGAAAACATTAAAATGCAGTAATAAATTCAGATTCCTGACTATCATGATCACAGTATTAGTAAAATAATCAGTATTATCATGTTAGTGATCTTGCAGCTCCATAAGGACTACCCTCGCTGAATCAAAATCAGATACTTTATTGGTCTCTGAGCAACTGCAGCTGACCTGATTTCCCTTCAACTCTTCAAAAGAATTAAATTATAAGAAATTCAAAAACCCAAAATATTAATGTGAATTAGAAACTTAAATACGTAAATACAGAAATAAGAAATTGTGAGTATGTAAAGTATACATATATACAGGAGAACTGCACTATTTTAACGTCCTGCAGGTATAAAATTAATGCACAGATACATAATTAACCAGTTAAATAACCACATTTCTGCAGCCTGTTAACTCACTGCAGCGGTTTCTCAGCTTTTCTCTAAAACGCATTCTTTTCTCACATTCCCTCACGTACTTGAGCTCTTTACACAGCACACTCTTTGTCTTTACCCTCCATGCACAAACACACACACCCCCCTTCATCTTGCATTTTTTTTTTCTCTTGTCCTCAGGAGTGTATCAGCATGTGTCTGGGTCTGCGGTGGGAGGCCATGCCATCAAGATCCTGGGCTGGGGAGAGGAGAACGGCGTGCCCTACTGGTTGTGTGCCAACTCCTGGAACACCGACTGGGGCGATAACGGTGAGGACACACACACACACACACACACACACACACCTGGAGTCAGTTTGACTCCAGGATTTTTTTTTAGCTGTATAAAACATAAGAAATATAAACATTTTACACACATTTCTTTCAGCTTTCTTTCAGTTTTGGACGACACTGAGGAACTACAACATGTTTTTGTTATCTTCAAAAAAGCTTCCCGCTGCTTTAGAGCCTCACCCAACATGTTTTGTTATGTTTTATTAAATTATGTTATATTTAAAAGGCTGAGATAAACATAAAATACCTGATACATAAACTTGGGTAACATTTTTTTTATTATAATCAGTTTCTGGAGGTTAAAATTACTGGGGTCATATTGACCTCATAATTTTTATTTATTTTTAGGAAAGTAAGTTCATGTTTTAAGTCCTTAAATACTAAATAACTAAATGTTTCTGGTCTCCAGGGTTCTTCAAGTTCCTGCGCGGAGAGGACCACTGTGGCATTGAGTCTGAAATTGTAGCAGGGATTCCCAAGTAAAAGTAAGTAATTAAATTTTTGGAAAAGTTAAAAAAAAAAAAAAAAAAAAAAAAAAAAGACAAACCAAAGTTTACTGTGTTTGTACAACATGGTCAGCTACCACAGTGTAACGTCTAGAGGTGAGAACCTTAATGTGTAATAAGCATGGAAATTGAATGTCATAATCCTAATTGAATCAACCATAGAAACTGGATTCATTCAATTTCTATGCTTGTAGGTCTCAAACACTTTCCTCTTCATGTCTCTTTTTGTTTTTTTTCCCCCAGGGTTTTGAGCTGCAGTGTCCACTACACGGTCACTAGAGGGCGATACACTCCCACAACAATGCAGTCTTCACAGACGAAGAATCACTGTTTTCTAAACACAACACAAGCATTTGTATTTTTCTTTTTTGTTCAGTTTAAGGCAGTTTATTGATGAATGATCTTGAGTACATTTCGTTTGCTTTAGCTGTTAATCATGTCAGTCAAGGAAAGGCACATTAGGGATTTTTTTTTTTCTTGGACAATCTTACACTTGGCTTGAATCACCTGAGAATATCCCTGCTGTTAATCCACACAGTGCCCTCCTTGATCTGAACTTTTCTCCTGCACTGACACAAACTCAGTGCAGCTTTTCACTGACAAAATGCCGTCTGACGGGTTGTTTTCGTCAAAATTGTCCAATGTTTAATGATCACAACATCCATATTGATTGCCTTTTAAGAGCATTTCCCATAACAGACTCCAACCCCTCCATAATTTTAGCAAAAAAGTTATTTGGTGCCTGCTTGTGTTTTAAACTTTTATCGACAGAGATGGAGTGACTGGGTTTTTGTATGTCTGTTTATTTTTTCATTTTTATGGTTGGGAATGAGATGGGAGTTTTTTTATTGTCTGTCTAATGATCAGAGTATTGCCTCATGATTGTACTATGTGCTTAAATAAATAAAAAAAATTTCGTATACTTTGGTTTCCAAATTGGTGTGTTTTTATATTTTTGAATGTTTGTCAGGGTATTGAATCTGTCTAATACTGGATCAGGCTGAGAGAAACTCTTAAGGAAGACGGGTGTAAAACCTACTCTCACTGAAACAGATTAAACCCCTCAAGAGTTTCACATGTAATTAATAAATAATCAGCTTCATTACTCTTAAATGCAACATTACAAATCTGGACTTGGAGTGCTGTTAATTCCCCTCCGTGACCATCTGCTGGACAAAAAAATGCAAATATGGTCATTAAAGAGAATTAATCAATGATCTATACCTTCAGAGAGAATCTACCTATATTTTCCATCTATGAACTTATGAAGTACAGTTAATCTCTGGACACAACAGTAATATATGCATTCCTGCCTTGATAACAGACCTTTTAAGAAGCACTAGTTAATACTTCTCTCTGGCTGTTTGGCTGCAAATCCAGATGCTTGTTTTGTGATATCTTTAAAATTATCCAATATGACAATGGTTTGGGGAAAAACTGGGCATAGATCAGAGCGCTATGATGGGGCAGAGTTTAACACACTCCCATGTTTGTTTACAGCAGGCAGTTCCCCTACAAAAACTACAAACATCCTAAATGCCTCCACACTGGCATTTTTCTGAAGTTACACAAACCAATGTGACGTCAGATGTGAATAGTCTGCATTTTCTAGGTGAAAAAGAGTGCCACTTTGAAACCAAGGTCACTAAACTGTCCCGTGTATGAAACCATAAAGTCTCTCCTATTTGTAGTCAGTGAAGCTGTTAGATTTAAAACAAGTCCGGGAATTAAATAAAAAGATATTGCATTTTATAAAGAGCATCCCAAATCTTGACAAAAAGTTGAAGATATTCATGTTGTGTGTTGACTTCACATGGATTATTAGACTGTCAACTGCTGGCTCCCTGCCAACATAAAGGGTAAATAAACAGTTTTTTTGCCAAACTGTGCCCCTCGTCTGAGTGGTTGGTGTTTGCAGCCATGCTTTAATTATCGTGTTAGTGCCACGACTCTGCGGGCTACTTTGATAACGTGACTCTAAAAATGAGATGACTTTGCACTTTCACTGGATTCAGCTGGCAAAGAAACACGTTTGACAAGATTTACTGTTGAAAAGGATGGGGCTCAAAAGTCGGACACTTCCGCCTTGCTGTCAGTAACAACAAACACTCCCCCTTTGTGCTGGAGCAAAGGGAGAGGCGCGCTCGTTTTGTGCACCGTCGCTCGCCGTTCCTCCGGCTATTTACAAAGGGCATATGTGGGGATAAACCTCACTAAAATGCAACATAAGCTCATTTCTTAGGATGCCACAAAATATCAGACAGTTAAACCGGCACTTGGTTGTATGAATAACGGAAATGATCAAATTTAGTCTCAAAGCCCCGCCCATCGAACCTGTAAACGGGAGTCTCCGCTTTGGGAAAACAAACAGCAAACACATCACATTCCCCGTTCAGCATCGCTCAGCAAACAGCGCAAGCGACTGTAGCCAGCTAGCCCAACGATGGAGGGGAGAAGAGGGGTTTCATTCATGAAATATGGGTCCGTGTTGTCCCTTTTCGTGGTGCTGTTAGCGTACTGGTTCCGGTCGCCGCAGAAAGCAGTGCTGGACAACCGGCTGGACGCCGTCCTGTCCTCCTTACTCCGGGCTGAACGCAAAGTCGGGGTGAACAACGCCGCCAAGCCAAAAGTAGCCGTTGGTAAGTGGAGGTGGACGGAGCTAATGTTAGCTAGCCTAGCCTCCTGTGAGGGGCTCGGAGCCACAGACCTGGGGTTAATAATCTGTTAGGAGTCAGCTCTCTGGCCAGCAAGATAAGACTTTCTAGGTTTACTTATCAACACTGTTTTTATTTGAATTTCATCAAAGTGGTGGTCATGGTGGGGGATAGCAAACTAACAATGAAAGTTAATTTCTGCGCTGTCTAGTTTGCTAAATATTGGTTTATTAAGCAAAATAATATTATTAATAATTATTATTATAATTATATAAATATAAAAGAATATGATAATAAATAATAAACTAATTATAGTTGTTGATGCAGCTGAAATTGGGGATTTGGGAGTGCTTTTTAATCGAGAACTGTAGCGACGTTTTTTTTCGGTGAGTTAATCAGATACCAGGAGCACTTGCTGTGTTCACTAACCTCGTTACCTTCAAATGTACTAACATTTCTTTTTTACATTTTTTCAGTGAGGGTCATGATATATGAAATTTAAAAAAATATGCTGATAATGTGTTTAGGGACGTTAAACACTAAATGAAGTCATATTGACCCCAAAGAAAATAGGAGGGTTAAAGAAAAAGTGAAGGATTTGGACAATCTGGTCAATCAGGGAGGCGAGTTCAAATGACTCACAGCCCCCATTTGACCAGGTGAATTCACCTTCCAGCTGCATGCTGCCCAGGCACCAGACCTGTGACCACCTCAGCCTCGGCTGGAGGAGCTGTGACTCCTCAGAGATCCTCCAGCAGCCGACATGACCCTGCTGTGGCTCAGCATGGGCCAGCATGTCTGAGGAGCTCCTCCTGCCCCTCACTGCCTCCAGCTTGGGAAGGTGTTCCTTTGTGCCACATTCTTTGTGCGCTGAGTGTGGATGTGTGCAACTCGTGTCCGCCTGGTGTTGTTAGTATTGATCATAGCCTGTAGCACCTTCTGGTTTGGTTACACTGATTGGTCATAAATGAGGCTGTGGTGTTTTAGTGTTTTGTTTGTTTATCTTTTTGTTAAAATAACTGGTTCACTGGTAAAATAGGGAAAGTGGCTGTAGAGTTCTGTGATGTCCCAGCCACTTTGAACAGTAGACAAAAAATAATAGTTTCCAGCGGTGATCATGGCTTGGATACATGGTCTTGTCCTCACAGTGCTATCCTTTGGACCTGGACACAAACAAACTGCAGTGTTCACCATATCTGCCCAACCTTTACTCAGTTCAATAACAGTGATAGCTGTGCTGTCACACTTGATACTCTGTAAACATGTCATGGTAATACTTCCCCCTGGGCTTTATCACAAGTAGGATGGGCTTCATTTAATAATACTTTGGGATAGTTACAACACATCTAACCCCCTTCAGACCAGGAAGAACAGAAACCAGTGTGTGTTCTGCTTTTTATTCCTGCCAGGCATAGCCTGGAGGGGATCATGCGTTTGGTCTAGTGTGTTTGTGTGTATTTGTCTCTGTGTCTCTGTTTGTCTGTCAGCTGATCGTAGAAACTACTGGGTCCATCAGCCTAAAACTGTTTTGTGCAGAGTTATGACTGTATGATGAAAAACCTCTCAGTTGCAGTGATTCAAACCTTTGAAAAAAGTTTGTTCTTGCTACCTTCACTCCCTCTATTCATTCAATGTCTAGCTTGCTCGACTACCACTGCACTCTCCCCCTGTCTCTCTTTGCATACTCCTGGGCCTAATATTTTTTCCTGTCCTATCGTGGCCGAGTTTATAAAACACTGCTGACCAAGAAAGTCGATAGAACACAGAGGAGACACACGGGAGGAAATCAGAGACTGATGTAATCTCTCAACAAGCAGGGTTAACAATAGGTTAAATAGCCTGATGCTTCATGATGCTTCAGAATGATGTGTAAAACAGCTGTCGCTGTTTTATACATACATACATCTTTCCATCCTTTCATTTTCTAACACTTATCCACGATGGGGTCACAGCAGCAGCAGGCTGAGGAGATCAGCCCAGATGGTCCCTTCCAAGACCACATCCAGCAGCTCCTCCTGGGGGATCTCAAGGCGTTTCCAGTCCAGCCGGGATACAGAATCCCCCCAGCATGTCCTGGGTCTGCCCCAGGGTCTCCTCCCAGTAGGTTGTGCCTTGAACACCTCCACAGGGAGGCACCCAGGAGGCATCCTGACAAGATGCCCGAACCACCTCAACCGGCTCCTTTCAAAGTGCAGGAGCAGCAGCTCTACTCTGAGCTCCTCATGGGTGTTTGAGCTCCTCACCCTCTCCCTAAGGGTGAGCCCA
>OMLB01026686.1:0-29578 GCA_900302555.1 Myripristis jacobus | reverse complement strand
TCGGTTTATTATGTTTGCATCGCAGCAGCCCGGGCGCAGCAAAACGAACCACTAACATCCAACAAACTGAATTTGAAGGTGTGAAGATTACCTGAAAGAAACCGTCCAGTTTGGGGATTAACCGCCTCCGGACGATGTCGAATTTCTTGGAAAAGAAAACAAAAAGAAAGCCCTAGAAATAATAATAGAAATAAAAAAAAACAAGGCAAAACCCGGCCGTGTATGTTATTCCCGACTCGAATACATTGTGAAATCCTGCAGCGTGCAACTTCGTGCCTGTATCCAGATAGACGCGCAGACTGCCCACCGTTTGTGTGTGCGTGTGTGTATGTGTGTGTGAAAGTGAGAGAGAGAGAGAGAGAGAGAGAGAGAGAGAGAGAGAGAGAGAGAGAGAGAGAGAGTCTGAGTTGCAGAAGAGTGGAGAGGGGCTGCGTGGAGGAGGATGTGGGTGTGTTAGTGTGGGAAAAAGGAAAAGTGACCATGTGACCTAATTTATCCACCCACTACTAGGCCCGGTGCCGAATTTAGCGGGAGAAAGGAATGACCACTGGGGCATTCTTCCTCTCCTCTAAAAAAAAAAAAAAAAATGGCTGTAATATTCCTATGATACTCCGGTGTTATCTTAGTGTGGCTGTGATTCTCAACAGTTTGCACTAAACTTTACTTTGGTATTTTACTAAACCCTGTAATTAGGGGTCCAGGTAGAAGTGGGGAGCCTTATTGTTTTATTCCCCTTTCTAAGGAATGAAAGGTAAAGGTTGAAAGTGAATACTGTTGCATCAGATGTGAATTTCCCAGTGCAACTTTAATCTCTCTCTCTCTCTCTCTCTCTCTCTCTCTCTCTGTGTAGTGGGTGGGTGGGTGTGATGTGTGATTCATTAACTCTTACCACTTCATTTGATAAATAACTGAGACTTGTGCGTTCCCACAGCCCCTGCCTGGAGGTTTTCATCAAAGTTGTGGCTCAGCATTACCAAAACAGAGCACTTCAAAGCCTGGTACAAGTGCCTTCCTCTGTGAATGACAAAGTGGGTGCAGCACCAGCAGCAAGTTTTTAAAACATGGGATGTTTGCTAGTGTACAGCAATGAAAACAAAATTTTGATCGAAATTGAGATCATGCTCAATTTTGGCCTCTTTCGTTCATTCTGTACTGTTACTGCCTCATCCACAAAAATAACTTGTGGCATTGACTCTTGTATAACATATGCTGAAATTATAACACATATTTAAATTAGCTATATATAAAGATTTCAGCTGACAGCCCACACTGGCCTGTATCATAAAGATCCACTACTTTTTAACAAGTTGTTTGTAAATGGCCATCAATGATTTGGCTTTCTAGGAAAGCCTGGAGCCCACGTTCTGCTAATGATAATGTACCAATAATAACAGCAAGAAGCCTCGCTAATGGAATCTCACGCTGGGATGCTTCAAAACCACTTGCAAACTGTTTTTATTCAAGTGAGCTAAATTGGCTCTATCGCTGTAAACAGGAGATAAGATCAAGATTAAAGTGAATGCAAAGTTGCTCAAATTTACTCTGTTAAGAGCAGAGACTGCCTCACTAGTCAGTCCCTCCAGAGAGTGTTGTAGTGATATTAAAATCTCCTCCACACTATGAATGTACAAGACTGAAAGCAACTTCTAAGTTTCCTAGCTCCCTGCTCCTGCCAGCCCACACAGTTATTACCCTTTAATCACACGCACACACACACACACACACACACACATATACACATTATCTAGATTTTTGGGGAGACAGCGAGAGGGATTGGATCACTGACTGACACAACAATTCCAGGAAACAGAGCGGAGTCTGAGAGGCGGAGCAGATACGCAGACATATGGGTTGATGTAATGAAAAGCAGAACTTTCTCACTCCGGAGCTGTGTGACCCCTCAACTCCCCATGGCTACCCTGAAACCCTGCCTGCCTGCTCTGGCAGAGTGCCCACGGAAACCACATACTAACCAAAATGTCCAAACACACACAGACACAAGCATGCAAACGCACACCTTCTTATGCAAAAGCACATGCAAATATACAAATACTTGCACACACACATACATGTATATACACACACACACACACAGACACACATATGCATGCAGACAACATCCTCCCACTCGACAGCCCCCGCATTCTTGCTGACTATTTGAACTTTTCAAGGAGGGCAGTCCATCTTGAAAGCATTGACCAAATGTCAGATGTTATTAGTAGAAACCTCACTCATGAAGATTACTGTTAAGGATATTGATGTCCACAGATAAAAGCACACCTTTATCTTGTCACACAATGGCCACCCTGCACCTCACTGGAAATATCCTCTAGACACAAACACTCAAACACTGGCTGGATGGGTGGATAGATAAAAACACATTTAAAGCAGAAATGGAAATATAAAAATGTGCCTGCCACATTATTATTCCCTATGAAATAAATCTTAGAGATGCCTCGGTACACAGATATAAATATTGATGCAGCAACAGAACTAAACTTATACTTGATAGCTTGGTAGAGGGAAACTTGCGACATAACAGTGAAAAAAAACTGTTTATGAATATAGCTCCATCAAGAAAGGGAAGGATGTGCAAACAAACTGTGTGATGAGATCAGTTTGCAGACCCAGTGTGAAATCAATACCATCATATTCATAAGACCAATAACCTCTTTTTTAGAGTCTGGACAGGCTCTGGCTTCATCTGAAGCATGATGCATCGCCTATTTATTTTCTCTATTCCTGTGCACTATGAGTCATACACAGAAACTGCCATCTTCTCAGAAATATTCTCCTATTTTCTACCTGCGCAGTGTCTCACAATTGTGAATATATTCTGTCACTGAAACATGGACATATGATAGGCTTTGTGTGTTGGTGTCCGTGCTTTGCTGTGTGGATTTTGGAGGGATGACCTGATTCTGGCTATATTAGCCAGTAGCCAGCATGTGTCCTTGCAAGGAAAGAGCCAGCAACCTCTGCTAGTCACATTATCTCCTCTCAACTGGGTTGCAACTATGGCTCTCTATAAGAAATACACAAGATCCATGGTGCATATATGGTGGGAGCATGAACAGACATAGCAATACTGCCTTTCACCTGCAAACAGAAATAGCCAGGAAGGACTATTTGTCAAACAGTGTGGGGAAAACACAGAGGTGGCTCAGAAAGATGGAAGATGGGTTGAGAAAGTTGAGCAATGCAGCTCAGGTCCTCTGTGAAGAGCAGACCCCAAGCATGAGACAAAGTGCCTCATTTGGAGACCCAAGAGGGGTGCCCAGTCGGACAGTCATGAGGTCAACAGGTCAACGCGGCAGGCCACAAGCAAATAATATGTCTGTGGTAAGAAAACTGGTGAGACACAGGAGGAGCCAGGCACTGAGCCCCCACTACAGCACCAGGGAATCTGCACGTCTCATGAGAGTATCAGCATCCAGTCAGAGAAGAGGCGGATCAAGCAGCCAGCGGGCAGCATGGCATTACTGTGGCAGCAGTTTGACAGTGATGTGAATGGGATAATGGAGACAAGCTCAGGAGGGGACGCAGGGGAGGCTAAAATTGCTGTACGCTGTACGTTATGGAAATGAAAATCTATAAGATTAAGCAGGAGCTGAAAAACCCTGAAATTTCAGCACGATGAGGCAGATGAGGTATAGCTCACTGCTGTGACTGAATTGCAGTCCATC
The DNA here is from genome assembly GCA_900302555.1 of Myripristis jacobus. Lineage (NCBI taxonomy): Eukaryota > Metazoa > Chordata > Actinopteri > Holocentriformes > Holocentridae > Myripristis > Myripristis jacobus. Next base: position 25,892 of record OMLB01026686.1, on the reverse strand, counting down.
TTAAAGAAAAAGCCTCTGGCCCCACTTCAGCAGGCAGAGTGATGTCAAAGATGCCATCAGGAAAGAACCAGACAGCGTGCAGCCACCTGCTGCAGGATGCTGTCACCTTTCTAACACTCACAAGCAGCTACACTGTCATGGACAAGGGTCTCTCAAATTGTTTCCACCACTGCTTGGTTGGAAGAACATTGTGATCACGCACGGTCATGTTGGGCCTCCATCTGATCTGCCAGACCAGGCAAATTTTGAAGTATCCCAGGCCCAAACACTGGGCTAGCATTCATAACATGCTACGGTCTGTTGACTATGTAGACAGAGCGTGGGGGAGACTCCACAGACCAACAGGTGGCCAGTGAAAGCTGCTGCTAAGGGCTGTACTGTTATCATCATTATTATTAGCAGTGCACACTGGGTGCATATCATATAATAATAAAAGAGTAATCTCATTCTAAAGTTTGGCCACTGAATAAAATATAAATGGTGAAACAGTACATTTATTAACTGTGAGAAGAAATATGAATGGGAGAACACATTGGCAATGTAAAAAAAAGGACAATTAAGCTTTTTCATAATTGTGCATATCTGTTTGAACTTTCAGTATTTTTTTCTTTGATAAAGATAGATTTATGAAATGGAATTATTTAATTTGCCATCTTCTTCTACTTCTTCCTCTGTTTTATAAACAGTTTCATTAATTGTGCCATGTAAATGTCTGTTTAATGATTCATGAATTGTATTTTTAAGCCTGTTTATTAATTGTTAATAAAAATAGTGGGAGCACGTTGGCACAGAAAGACCTCTGTACCTGATTAAGTAATTCATTATTCAGATTATTACTACATTACATGCAGAAAATTATTTTTGTGCATAGTCTTTTATTTTCAGGACATAAATAATAATTGCGGGGCATTCTTATTGCTAATTTGTAGTAATAGTGGAATATGGTGTCTCATTACCAAGGCCAATCAAAAAATGGTTTTACAATAAAGTCAGGTCTTTGTTTGATAAGTGCTTTAATTCATTAGAGCTCATTACATTTCATGAGTAGTATTTTAAAGTCAGTCTGCTCAAGCAGATGGACTCATAACCTCTTTAAAGCGGTGAAATTAAAGAAATGTCTCTTTGTGTGGAAGCTGCTCTATATGAAACTCTGCACTGAACACTGAGGAGGGAGCTGAGTTTCCACTCTGCTTGTGTTTCCAGGTACCACAACCGTCACAATAAAGTGTGGTGGGGCAAAAAAAAAAAAAAAAAAGTAGCCTAGACCAGAGTCTGCTTTCAGTGAATTGGCGTCAGTGGAAATTTTGGGAAGTCTGTCCATCTGTTCCAAATGTCCATCTATAAAAAAAAAAAAAAAATCTAAGGTTTATTTGGATCAAATTGCACCGTCATCAAAGTAGTGTTAACATTCAGAGCTAAAAAATGTGCATTTCTAATAAATATGTCAGGAAAACACAACTTTGTTTCAAGGTCTGCACTGGCTGGGTTGCCATGGTAACAGCTGTGCTAAAGCTGTCTCTGTCTGAGGCAAAATTAAGAGGAGAATGAGTGAGGGAGGATTAACATCCACTTTTGTAGACCAGAGGCTGTTTTTTTCCCCTACTGACCAGTTTATGTTCTAAACACTGTCAGTCTTTGCTTTAAGCCAGAATATTGTGCAAGAAACAGAGAGGCAAAGAGACAGCAAACCCACAAAAAAAAAGAAAAAGAAAAAGAAAAAGAGGAGAGGCTGTGACAGTGTCCTATTCGACCCAACGCCACGAGGCTTTCTGTAAAAGGAAATGCAATGAGGTGAACATATCTTCTCATCAGAGGAAAACAGCTCTCATGCCGCCCCGCTGACTGATTACGCTCCCATGTCATTAGAGCGCAAGGTAACAGTCGATAATATTTCTTCATTAGCCGAAGCCATTCTCTGTGGAGTTCCTTGACTGCTCAAAGATTGAGAGCACAACTGTTTCCTTTGCGGCTAGAAGAGTTTATGAAATATTGGCATAACACTTGCAGACTTATGCTGGCCCCCTCCCAGATATCCGTTTCAGGTAATTATTCCTTAGCCCCTGAGGCGAGGGGCACCATTTCTTTTTTTTTTGTCTTTTTTTTTTTTATCAACTTGGTGACCTTTGACCCTGAACCCAAGCTAAATGATACCAACTGTTCATTTAGACCCAGAGCCTGGGGACGGGAAGTGTCATTTGTGTTTCATCCTGTAACATAATGTCCCATGCACGGACTGTATTTAAATAATTTCACCAAGCATAATCTCAACACAACTCCACAAAGTCATACTTGATCTTAGTTTATGTGCGACGGTGCTTTCTGACCGTTGTGACAGTTCAGATGATTGATTAGAGCATTAAATTCTCCACTCTGTCAAAGGCCTGGGAATGGGGATATTTCTGAAGAACAGGTAAAAATGTTGAGCACATATGGGTTTAATTCCATTGTCTTTGGTTTGAAACAAGAATCTCTCCATCATAGGTTTGTAAGAAGACATTAAAATACACAAGCATGCACATGAACCGTGTGCATCAACCTACGGGAGAAAGGTGGTGAGAAAAGAGATTTGATTTTTTTTTCTTATTTTTTTTTTGCTGCAAAACACAGGCTTTGTTTTGATAACTTCACACAGTGTATTTCAATCCACAACCTGCTAAAAATGGTCCTGCTCCACTCCCACAGCATGGTGGGTGGCAACAACACAGGCCACTTTGAACCTGAAACAATTTACATTGTTACACTTGGAATGCTGCCGTCACGGCTTTAGGATGTAGCGCTGCATCAGGACACGCATGCATGCAATCACAACATGGATGCGCGCACAAACACACACACACACACACACACACAAGCTGCAACGGTCTGGAAAGAGACAGGCTTTGTTTATGTAAGTGGAGGAGCTGGCTGGAGCCTCTGCTTTGGTTGTCTTTGGACGGCCTCCATGTTGGAGATCCAGCGTCTAGGGTGCGGTTCACTTCAGCTCAGGTCTGATGTAGGGGTCTGGCCAACTGACTACTAGTAAGTTGTCACAATTAAAGCACGACCGTGGGAATGCAAAGCTGAAAAGACTGGGAGGGTAAGAAAATTGAGCAGGATAATGCTCTCTGTTTAGAGCCCAGCACGAAAAGCCTGTGAAGGAAACCAGACACCTATATGGTGATAGCATTAACAGAAAAATGTGCAGATTTAACTTTAATCATTGTATTCACGAGAGTGAAAGGCTGCCAAATCAATTATGAAACTGGCTTAGAAATTTTGTGGACACAATGTTGAGCTGATGACATGATAAAACTTAATCTAACATAAAATTCATACAGAGAAAACTACATTAAAAAAAAGATACAGAACAACCTATTACATGGGTGAGAGGGTTTAGGTCATGACCCAAATTTTCAACTTTATAGGTGTCTATAACTCACATTGCAGGACACAAGTATTATGAAATCCTGTGTTGCTCCAAACCCACATCTAAAATCAACAAAAGCTTGCTCAGTGTAATGTTTCTGGAGGGTGCGATTAATTGAAAGCAGCTGTTAGAAGCCTCCGCAGCTCGAGTTGGCAATACAGTAAGAGACAGGCCAGTCAAGCGAGGAATAATGCTATCAAACTCTTGTCAGCATTGTAAAAACAAATGGAGAAAGTCAGGTCGACATGCAAAGAAATATCAAATGCATGACATTCTCACTCAGAATTCTACTCCGCTCTTCAATATTGTATATACAGAAGGCCAACCATTTGGTACAAGATAAGGAAATGTATAAAAATCTGTTCCCAGAATTCCATTCTCATAGACGTCAAATTGTACTTTATGTGCTATAAGTGTATTTAAGATAACCTCTTACTCTCCAAAAGTTTCAAAGCTGATAGATGCTGAAACCGCACGGAGCTATATAGCTTGCCTTGCTTTGATCTTACCTCAGAACCTCAAGACTCAGTGCATGCCTGCCTTGATAGATAAAACTGTAAAATAATAAACCTCTCAGTGTTGGTGGATTTTTACCTTTTTTTTTCCTGTAGCAGAATTCTTCACTTTTTAGTTCAAACTCCCACGGTTCCACCAGTTGCTGGATAGCTGTTTACATTATCACTTTGAAAAGGGTCATCTGGTTTCCCAGAGGAGAAGAAACTGCTGCTTTGCCTCTGATCTCTAAAACTCCCTCGGCTCCTCTGTGACAGGGGCTGCCTATTCTCACAGTGTTCCTGGAGGAAAGCAAGAAAGCCTGTCAGAGGAGGTTGTGGAGAGCAAGCCACTACATGGGACTGGACAGGACTGAAAACATGGGAGGGGCAACGCCTCCACACGCACAGACGCACACACACACACACACACACACACACAAACACTAATAGAAACTAAATATGCCAAATACACCTACAGAATAATGGAATCCAGCTTTTGTAATTTGTGCTCATAGCGCTATTTCACATCTTTGGTAAGCTCTAAACACAAAGGCTATTTTCTTTTCCTTTTTTTTTTTTTACAGGTAAAACTAAATGTTACATTAAAGAGGGGTTACCAATTGTGAATTTCACAGTAAATGGAGAGAACTGCGGCAATCTCCTTTTTAGTATCTCTGTAAGGCATGTTTTTCCTCAGCATAGTGAGTGCAGCTTGTGTTCTAAATTCTGCTGTTGAGGAGGACATTGCACACAGCAAATGCTTGCCGGCTATCACCTCCTCCCACATACTCTCTGAGAGTGAATGAGTAGGAGAGCGCTGCTCTCCCTCTCTGTGCCACCTGAATACATCAGGCATCTGAGGAGGTATGCTATTGCTGGGTAGAACGCAGATAAACAAGGCAGTTACATGCTTTAGGCGGTGAATTGTTGTTCTGCTTCAGTGAAGAATCAAATGCACGGTGAAGACACAAAAGCAAATGACGAGAAAAGGACCAAGACTTGAGTTTTATGTGGGACACAGTTGGGACAAACCATGCATGCCTGTGATAGATGGGTGTGGGTGTAATTTGTCTTATCAAAGATGATAAGAGCAGAGGAAATCCATCAGGCACCATCAAGAGTGTGGAATATGTGTTATTTTCTCATATTAGCATGCCAGCAACCGCTTATTTGTTATGCTTTAACTTTATAGCTGGAGAAACATAAATAATATCCATTAACCAAGAACCACAATCTGCTTTGGAAGGGACAGCAACAGGAAACGTTCCCGTGGTGATTTTATTTGGACTGGCAGCAGCTGATGAGTTAAATTTAGATTTTTCTATTTCCCACCCACTATGCTGTTGTTGTTGTTGTCTTTTTACAGGCTGATAAAACACCCATTTCCTGAACTTTCTGCAGTCACCGAACCACACCCGCAGGATACCCCTCAAGCCAAAGAGCACATCCAGCGAGGTCAAAGGTCATAGTCCACAGAAGTCATGTTAGTCAAATAAACATCCAAATGGTGAGCTACACAAACCTTCAGCAATCCCAGAATAACTTCTGAGTAAAACGCGTATTTCAGTATTCAGTACACATGTGCATATCTATGAGATAGTTTCAAAAATGATAAGGTAACTGTGAAATGTAACATATAACCTTTCTTTGAATGTTGCCAAACGATATTCCTAAACTACACTGCCATCTAGTGAAGACTACACACAACACTGACAGCAGAAGATGCCATCTCCTCTGTTCCTGTCAAAAACACTCTTTTGTTCTCTTTCTTCCCCTCTGCAACTCTATTTCTACTCATCGCTCTCAACAAAAGTGTTTTCATGCAAACATTTTTTTTTCATACATGCACACATTGCTCAACAAAAGTGTGCCAGATTCTTCACACTTTCTTTGTGTTCCCATTCCGGGAGGAAACTGAGCTAAACATTCTTCCAATGAGTTTTGGGGACTTTTAACAACATGTCATGGATATGGTAAGGTGTGGATGATTTGTAATAGTTTATGCAAGTAAAGTGGCATCGAAAGAGCAGTGTCAGCCAAGAGATTGTCTGACAAGGAAAACTGTAGAAGTGACTTTGAGTCTTGTCAGGAGAACAGGTATCAAACCTGAGGCTGAGAGTGCTTCAGAATATGGATCCACTCACAGGCACCTTTGAAAGGCTGATAAGTGCATCACATCATCAATCTAGCGCTGGAAAGATGATGATCTGAATGAGGCTGACATTGGCAGAGACAGTATATGACAAATGAGCAGTGTCTTGTCAGGAAGCACACTGGAGATGAGAGATCTTATTCTTATTCGAGCTGCTTTTATTTTGGTAACAATGCAAAAAAAAAAAAACACCAACAGTGTTTGACTCAGTTCTTGTCATTCAGCACAGAGCCAAACTGTCTGTAAATAAATCAATGCTCCTCTTCTGGGGCTGCAAAGCTACGGTCTCAACATTCAAGAGCTTTTGCAGGCTGTCAGTCCCGTGGCGCTCTCTCGTCACTCAGAGCCAGCGCATGTACTCTAGCCATTTAGTTGACCAGCTCTTCTGAAACACAGATATAGAATGAAATGTTAATCAGGTGCAGGGTATTTGGGCCGCTCCTGGCTCTCTCCACCACCCAAACAAGGTTCAGTCTCTGCCCTGCTGCAGAGTGACAGAGGAACGCCTCTGATACACAAAGTCAAGCTTGCCCGGGTTTGCACTTTCATTATAAGTTGGAAGAAGGACAGGGTGCTGTCAGACCAAATTCTCAAGTGCTTGAGGGGGCTGTCTCAGGCACAGTGCAATTAATTGCTGGTTGTGATGGAACCAATTGGGCTGTGCTGCTTCCTTAATTATAACTAGATTTGGTTCTGTATTGATTTTGATAATATAATGAATGCCAACATAATTGTCAGGGTTCATTTTCTCTCATGTTTTAAGTTGCATTTCATAATTATTCTCCTTCACACTATATAAAAAAAAGTGAAACGTCCTGTTATGTAATGGGATTCATTACCTGCATGTTGTAGGTAATTTGTTTGATGACAGATAGCGTTAGCATTAATATTTGATTGGTAGAGGACTGAATCCAAAAATGACCCAAGATAGCCTGATGGCTGTTGTAGATGTGGTGTAATTTCTTTCTGCAGCACCATAATAAAGACAAAAATAGCCTATCTTTTTCAGACAATTATGCCCCCATCATTCCAACCACTACCAATGGACTCAGACAGGCTCACTCAAGAGGACGTGAGGCACTTTCCCCAACTCTAGCACTCTGCCCTAGCCTGTCTTTGAACTCTGTAAAAGCTCTTCATTTCATCACCCATGTCAACTCGGGAGTTCTCCTTAAACTACCCTCATTCGATAGGAGACCCTCCCTTCACATTGTGGGCATTCACGCACACAGGGACACACACACACACACACACACAGACCATCTCATAAATATATATTACCCCCCACACTGCGTCACAGATTGCGAAAGCCAGCCAGTTTGAAGAGCTCTGCAATATCTCCTGAGGTGACTCCAAAGCTTAATTACCCTAGGAACAGAGGCATAGATGGATATCTAAGACAACGTCTCACTGTGCGCTGTGCTCCCACTGAATCCCTCCGAGGCAATTACTACTTCTGCAAAGAATCAGGAGGTAGGAGTAAAGAGGAGAAAGCAAACTCTGATAAAATGAAAAGCATGAGAAGCATTTCCCCTCCTCTGATCATCATGTTCTTGTCCTGCAGTTTCCTGAGCCTGGCCAAAGCCCAGATGCATGAGGGATCAAACTCTCTAAAGTGAGGGGACACTACAAATGCTAAACAAAAAACAAAAAACAAAAAAATCTTAATTTTACACCCCGAAGCATCATTATTTTGACTTTTAAACTGATTTCTTGACCCTGAAAACACAACCTTAGGATCTGGAATGAATTCGGTATTGTAGTTTGTATGGCTGAAAAAACAATAGTCTTCTAAAGGCATGTGGTGGATCACCGCCAGCCAGTGTGTTATCATTTGTTCCTTGGCCCAAGGCCTATCTGTCCACCAAATTTCATGAAAATCCATTCATGCATTTTTGAGATATCCCGCTGACAGACAGACAAACAATCTAACAGGAGTGAAAATACAGTGTGACGACCTTGGCGGAGGTAATAAGAGCGCTGATCTTGGATAAATATTTCCACTTGGATCATCGTGAATGAGAGAGGGCAGAGAAACTTTCCATATTTTCTGGGTCAGTGGTTTCTAACACTGGGTGTTAAAAATCTAATATATTTTTGTTATTTCTAGTAAATTAACAGGGGAACACGTCATTAAATCTTGCTTGCACTGAATTTTAATAGCCTAAATTATGCGGCATGTGTTACTGAAAAATGCATATACAGTGTCACTCTTGCTTACATCTGGGGTTAGGGGGCCACGAGTTGGTGTGTGTGTGTGTGTGTGTGTGTGTTCTGTAGTAGCCTGGAGTACACTGCTGTATTTTTCACATTCCAGGGCAGAGAGAGGGGGTGACACGCAGCAAAAGGATCCAAACCCAGGCCACCGCGGCTTAGCCTTAGCATTACATGGAATGCACTCTACACGGTGAGCCCCATATCCTTCAATCCCTTCAATCAGACAGATTGAAACAAAACAAAACTCTGATAGAAAACCCCTATTTTGTATGAGAGTTTCCTGTTTTTTTTCATGGGGGGAACAAAACACTTTTTTTTAGGGCTCCATGCTTACTGTTTGCACGCTGTACTGCAAGAATAAAACCATACATATTGCTCATACATGGAACAAGTCTCCCCTGAGGAGGCAAGTGCTAAAAAAAACATTTCTGATCGATGTCATCTGGTTATCATCTCATCAGAGCTTGAGTGGAGTGTTTTTGATCAATTGAGCAGGTCTCCATGCGTCCCATCCCGGCACGATCAGAGCCTGTCCCTTGATGTGATTGTCATTGAATAGTTTATGAGGCTATTCAGTGTGTGCGACAAGGAGATGTAACAGCACTGTCGCAGAATCCCTCAGCTCTGTGCTGTATTTAGCGAGGGGGGCCGCAGACATTACAGCTTTATCCAACCTCAGTTCGATGTTATCAGTATTAAGTCACTCTTCATCAGCCGGATACTTACTCAGGGAAACACAATTAAGGCAGGGTTTTACACTGGAGTGTGCCAAGCAAGGACAGGCAAAAATTAAGGAAATAAAAATTCATAGGTGCTCTGACTTTTTCAGTATTTTTGACAAACTCTTCTTTCAATTTTTCACTCTGTGGTTCCGAACCACAACCATGATGACTCATTGCCAGTCTGCTCCTTTGTGGACCCTGTCTCCAAGTGGAGTCTGATATGCCGAGCTGGTACGCTATAAGTGAGTTCCTTTTGAGTGATTTTGAGCCCAGGTGGCAGTCACTCCCTCCAGGCGGTAATGTGCTGACCAACAAGAAGGGCGCTCCACCCGTAGATTATAAACTGGGAAGGAGAGAGTGCCAGCAGGCTTCTTTAATTGTATTCTGTCTGTGTTCAGACTGTGCTGATCTTGCCCATGCAACTTTAAAGATGAAAGCAGAGAGGGAGTCATTTACCTTTCAGGGTAGAGAGCCGGGCCAAATATAGAGTGTGAAGCAAACACACAGTCTCCTCAGTTCAAACTTCACTTAACTCCGGACACAGCTGATGAGTTAGATTCCCAAATACAGCTCGTATCTGGCAACACGGTGTTGTGCATACCCAAGAGGAAACGAGAGAACAGCTACAATTTTTTTTTTGTTTGTTTTTTTTTTACTTTGAAAGGATTGTTAAGCCAAGTGTGAAACCATCCAGTGAATATTCTGAACATTTCTATTATTCATGAAGCAATTGTTGTCGCAATTAAATTCTTGGTGACGTAACTGATAGAGGACTGGACGCAAGGTTATTACTGAGACAAAATCTATTTTGGGGCATTTTTTTGTGTAATACAAAGGATGAGTAAGAACGTTGTGAACAGATTTGCCCACCTCAGCAATAGACAATGCTGACTCATCTTTCAGGAAACTCTTTCTTTCTCTACCTCTAGGGTGGCACACTGACTTCAGTACATTTACAGATGCTAAACAGGTAGCCTATTTGTGTGGGGCCAATGTGAACTTTCCGTTGTTTTACACATTGTGATATTGAGAGAACAACAAAATAATATTTGAAGCCACTGATTTTCAGCATTTTACTATAAAATGAGTCCTGGGGAAATTATAGAGTATGCGGTGCTAATACAGCGAGGACATGCATGTGCATGGGCATCATGGATATTTATGTTTTTCTATTGCAACTTTTCAGGCAATCTCATTCATTCCACCACTGGATTTTAGGAATTTATTCATGCAGTCCACAGGGACAAAAACACTAACTGAATGCCAAAGTCCGTTTTAAAATGCAAAAGCACATTGTACCACGTATGGGGCCAACTGCGAAAAAAACAAAGAGATTGAGATATTTATTGAGATTACATTCAGCACATGTGTAGCCGACACTTAGGGCTAACTGTTTTTGTGTCACAGAGCCGAAATCTGACTTCCACGGCTCTAATCCATTCATGCGCTTGTTTGCTTATTGTGCTTCGGGTAATTTAAAATACATTACAGCGAATCCATTTCTCATTCCTGTGCCGTGGTGGATTTTGCTGTATTCAAATAGCGCACAGTTGGTATGTGCTTTCTCTCCTCGTGCACCTTTCCTCCACTAATTGAAAAAGTCTAAAGGTGTGACAGGAGAGTCTACGGAAAACCTGAGGGAATCTTTAGCTCTAATTCAACACGCTGGATTTAATAGATAGAAATTAAAGCCCTTTTGGGTTATGAAATACAGCCCTGCGTTTGGTGCCTTATGTCGTCCTCGTGATTGTCACTGTCATTATCACGGTGGTGCAAGATTAAATGAAAAAATTAAGGTCCTGACCTCGGTGTCTTGGCTCTGAATCATGTTCGCTTGCTGTCCCGGGATTTGAACTGTAGCTCTTCGAAGACCACCTTCAATCATCATAATGAGTTCATCATATTGGTGCTGGCCGAGATGTCCCCTGATATTACACTGCAGGGTCCACACAAAATATATTCCATTGTTGCGATCATTGATTTTCTCACAGCCCTCCTCTCATGCATTCATTTTTAATGAATCTACTCCCTGCTCCATGATGGCATTCACAAAATGACATACAAGGGACCCCCAGTGGTACTCAAAACCGGTATGTAGCGCTCCACTGTTTAAACATCGAGAAAATCCCTTTGATAGCAACACATTTAAAACAAGTTTGGAGAGTCTGCTGCTCATATTGTAGGCAGGAGCAGAGCAGGTCAGTGACAGCTGCTCTGGATGGCATCTGTGTGGTCTAGAAGCTGCATCCATTTCCAAATACCCACCAAATATGGTTGGCCATCTTCATTTATGCATGAAATTTTCACATCACCGGACCCCTCACACAGCTCTGACCCAAAGGGTGGGAAAGCCTACTTTATGGCATTTAATTAAGTAGTCTTATCATTATCACATATGCATGAAATATAGAGTTAATTATAGAAAGAAGATAGAATTTAAAATAAGATAGAGGTGCAGTCTTATTAAAGTTGGCTTTACTTAGCAATGCAGAAGGCATAGACACTTGTTGGCAGATACACCTGCATATGAATATGCATATGTGTACACACACAGAAAGTCAACTTACCTAGACTTAATAATTTGGTCTTTATAAGGTGTTGTATTTGCATTGCATCAGCCTTGTTATTGTCTGTTATTGCACTCATATGGTAGCTGCCATGACTGATACTTTTATGAGTAGAATTAATGGCTTACCCACCTATGAATGGCTTTATCAATCCCACCACGGGCCCCATAATCTAACAAACAAATGAATCAATTCTGACTGCATCGCAATGCAATTAAACCATCGTTAGGCATCTCATTTACAAAATAATGAGATCAAAACCTTAAGAAACTTCACTTTTGATGGATTTCTTCATGTCAGAGCACGATTCTGAGGGATGGCTCTGATTATCCAAAGAGCTCCATGCTTTGTGAGTGACAATGACTTTATGTAGCTTATTTTCTTACAAAAGATCTATTTGAAATCACTGTCCAACAACCCAGACAGCACTTCTTTTTGTTGCTTAAGCACACCCATGTGAATGTCATGTTTTATTCATACAGTTTGAAAAGTGTGCCACAGAGAAGGCTAGGCTTCCTATGTCAAGCATCAGAAAAAAAAAAAAAAAAAAAAAAATTGGATGGTGCTCATAAAAGTTTTAACTCCTTTCAGAAGGGAGAGTTCAGACATGTTGTCTTTAATTATTTCATTTCACATTAAAAGTTTGAAAACATTCACTTTGTATCCAAAAATGGGCATATTTTTGGTGCAGTCTAAGGGTATCCCCTTATGGACTGTACATCTCCATTCATAAAACATGAGAGAAAAGGTTTGGCATGTCTCCAGTAACCATATCTGACTGGCTATTCACGGACAACCTGTTCTTGTTTGTGCGATATGTAAGATGAGGGGAGAAACAGTTTTTATAGGTTAAATTTTCAGCTTTCTCTTTGAACAGTAACCCTGCAAAGGAAAAGTAGTGTGCTGTGAGGATGACCGTAAAGATCCCTCCCTACTTTAAGGTAGTCGGTGACACGAATAGTGTCTACCACAGTTTGTGCAGCCAACTTGAAGCTAATAGGTCTCTGAAGAGTTTTGTCTCGATTTCAGATATCCTGAGTTTAGGTGCAGACTTTTGTGAATTATAAATCAAATGGAAATGAAGGCTTCCCTGTGAACGTGTCGGTTGGGATTTTCGCTCAAAGACCCGGTGTTATGTCACATATGGGCTCCCATGCTCTTTCAGTGTCCACCTCTGTTCAGAGCCTGAGATTTCGAGCATAATATGACGGCACTGAAATCCATCATTAGGAGGAGTTTGCCCCAAAATTTTTTAGCTTTGATGTCAGCAATATTTCCAATGCTGTCACATCAAAAATGTTCTGAGAAGCCACTGAACTCTGATAGTCTCCCATGTGAGAGGCTTGCACCTCATTTGTGACATGCTTTTTATTGAAATGTTTTGCATCTAAGCGCAGGCGGCGCAGGTCGATAATGATAAGGTCACGCAGTTAAATTGAGTATCAGTGTTATTAGCCTATATAACAGTGAGCAAAGAGCACAGATGCATCCACAAATAGATCGGTGGAGTGTAGTGTGACGTCGGCATGTGACTCAGTCAGACTAATTTGAACCTTCGTAAGGTTTATGAACACATTCGTGATGGCCCTGACAACTCTCTCCTCTCTCACACCTCCGATAAAACTCAACTGAGGAGTCTGCAAGGCTTTGTGTGCTTTTTACAGAGGCAAATCTCTAAGGAGAAGCAGTGCGTTGTGCTATGACAGTCAAGCCTGGGACGTCTAAGTCTCACATTCTTCTTTTCTTCGTCTCTTTTTTTCTCTCTTTGGCTACTGAGAACAGGCAGAGCCTTCCCAATTAGCAGATTTCTGAGAAGGTGGTGTGACAGCTAGGGAATACAATTTACGGTTGTTAAAGCCTATCTGAACTCACTGCCACTGTCTACCAAAGATAATATTAAGCTTCATAATAATCCAGAAAACCCTTATGAGGTTAATATTGTGATGATTGATTGGACAAGTTTTGATCAAAGATGGCCTAATCCTTACAGCACATCTGTGCAAGCTGCTTAAACCCCCCCTCCCAAAATTGCTGTCTGCTGCCAGATAATGTAGAAGAGTCGCAAATCACACCTGCCTATTGTAAGCTGTGGGAGGACCTACGCAGCTTAGCTCAAAGCAGGAAGATTGTTTACAATAGAGAGACTGAGAAGAGTAATATGAGATTGGCACTGGTTTCTTCCCAGGATTGCTGTGGTTCAACTTAGTATCTGTCAGCAGATCACAAGGTAGACTAGAAATACAAAATAATTTTTCAGTCTCACTAGTCATAGTGTTGTCTTTGTTGAGCATCAGTTCATTGTACTGACTATAAGTCATGCTGTAGAATTTCTTTGTCTCACAAATTAATGTAGCTGTAATCAATCAATACATTCTCAGTGTTAGTCTGAGAATGAGTGTGTGTGTGTGTGTGTGTGTGTATGTGTATGTGTGTTTTTCCCCACAAGCACCCGGCTACCGGATCTGAGTCAAACATGAAAGTGAACTCTCTGTACCTCACTGGCTGTACTGTGAGGCAGCCTGTATTATATCTTGCCAGTAGCATCGGAAGAGAAAAGACTTAAAAGTATTGATTTCTAATGCCGGCTTTAATCTTAAATGACAGCGCTCTGTGAGAGCCATTATGTGAAAGCTGCTCCAACGGACTCCATTGATTATTTTTGTCTTTTGAAATGGCAGTGCTGGACAGTGTAAGTATATTTCTTTTATACTGATACAGACAGTCAATATGATGTCTCGTACATCATTTTTTTCTAGTTTTATTCAACTCTTTTTTTCCACTCGGCTCTGTGTGTCTTGGGAACAAGGCGGCACAACACAGGATGTCTGTCAGTAGAATGCACACTGACATGTTCTCAATAGAGGCACGCCCTTTCGCTTGGCGTGGAATAGACTTAGTCTCATTTTCTCTTTATTCATATGCCATTCATGACGGCAACCTGCGTGCTGCTGACTTCTGAAATAGCCAACAGATTTTCTATACTAAAGCATTGTAAATACAAGCACACACAGCTGCAGCTAGAGTTTGGTGAAACATGCTGCAGTGCAGACTCGCTCTCAAGTGAGAATTGGGAATAGTAGTAAAGGGACTGACCTATATGAAACAAGCTGTGCATTTTAGACCTTCAAACCATTAAATTAAAACCTTCATAAGGAAAGACTGACAGCACAGTTGCCTTCTGTGCTCGGGGATTCTTAGAGAAGTGCTGCCAAATAACTGCTGTACCTCTGTCCCTGAGCTGCAGTGCAGGGTCAGCGGTTGAGATGGCCACTTGAGCTGGGTGTAAAATTGACCGTAAATCACAGAAGATAAGGGACAGTGTGTGCGTGTGTGTGTGCGTATGTGTGTGTAACATATCTGTAAAATCATACACATTTCAATAATGTTCATGCGCATAACCACGTCTACATCAGCATGAATTTATGCACATGGATAGGTGTGTATATGCCTGCGTGTGTGTATGCTTGCATCTGTAACATTTGCATGCAAATGTGGTTGCCTGTGTGTGTGTGTGTGTGTATGTGCAGGTCACCCTGAAGCTGCCGGTCCAGATGTGCAGGAGTCTGGACTGCGTGGAGTGATGAGTGGCTCCCTCGCTGACTCTGCAGACTTGGAACAATGCACACAGGTCTCTCCAACTAATGAGCTCTCTATACTGAGAGCACATAGAGAGAGCGCCCACTCTGCCTAGAGTTTCAATCAGAGCCTCCATCATATCTGGGGACCAGGGCTTTTTATACCTCTCATGGCACCAGGCCAAACTTGAGACAACATGCAAAACAGCAAGTACCTGATGTGGTTCCAGTTTGTTTGTGTTATAAAGTGGAGAGCGACAGGTTCTTTGGATTGGGTTGGAGTGGGCATAGTAACGCAGAAGCTACATCTGAAAACAAAGCTATTATTTATTCTTTTTTTTTTTCTTTGCAGTTAAGCGTGCTAAAAGACACTGTTTCCATAGGCTGTGGGTTTTCAGGATCCACTTACACAGCATTTCCAATTTATACAATTGAAAGCGAGACAACCTACAACCCTTTTTCAAACAAGAGGTATTTTCACAGGTATTCTGAGTGGTATAACATATCAGATTTTTGCATCACAGCACAAGGACAGAGATGAATCATTTGTTTTAATGCTACAAGCTCACTGTTTTGGAAAGCCTTGCTACCCAATGGGCTGTTAAAACCAACTCAAGCAAATATATGAACATAGGTTACAGGGGTTTAGAGAGTGACACAGCCCCCTAGAGGCAAGTGTCCTGACTTCTTACCAAGCAATGACTCCGCATTATTCATTTCTCAAATGTCTTTGTTTTTCAGCTATGCGTAAAGCAGCACAGGACCACTAGCTTAACTTTGAAATGCTTCATTTCCTATGGGATGCTGCCAAAATGTCAGAGAAACTTCACTTGGTGCATTAAAAAAAAGATCTAAAAATCGATTTTTTTTTTTGTTATCTGGAGTTATACCACAAAAGGCCTATATAACTGTGTCTCATTACAGTAAAGGTGGGAAAAACTTTTATCATCACCATTAGCTGTAGACTGATAGGGAGCATAAACTGAAATCTGGACATCCTAGTGCTAAATATGGCCCTAATGAGTCAGAGAGTTGTGGGCTTTTAACCTAGGGTAAATATTTTTTCCTGCCTTGTGGTTTTTAACCTCAGGAGAGGCAGTAAAAATCTCCACCCCACACGTTTTTGGACTGCTGGGTGCATTAATACTGTTATCTAAGGTTGGTAATGATGGAATTTCTGCACAAGAGGCAGTTTGGAATGCAAATCTACTCTTATGCTTCCAATCATAGCCTGGTAGCAATATCATAAAATATTCATTTGCAGGAACCCTATTCTGTGGTGGTGCAAAATCCTCTGCCTCTGATGGAGAAGTACAAAGATAGACTCACATACCCTACAGTGCTCCTCTGCCATATCGTGTACCTGTCAGGGAAATTACAAAGACTTGTATGCTCATGTCAGATTTCAAACACCTAACCTTTCCGTCTTAGATTTGTGTTTCTCTGCCAGCGCTAAATATATGAGATGCCCTCTAGTATCTTACAAGCTTGCTGTTTTGATCTATGAAGTTGTGATATAAGCTTTGGTTAATAATTGATGTCTAGGAGGATGTCTCTCTCCTACCCCTCAAAAATGACATTCCTGAAAATGAGAGGGGTCTGCAGCACGATGAAATTTTTCACTCTGTGAATTACTGATGCACTGCGTGGGAGTTCCCACCACATCTCCCCTCCCTTGTAATTGTGCAAAGTTCAGTGTTTTTAAGTTTGCCATGGCCTTTAGACTAGTAAGGAAAGGCTGTACTGACCTCATTAGTGGTTACTGGCTAGCACAAGGAGTTAGTGATCTGTGTCCCGAAGTTTTTATCAGTATGCTAAACAACAAAAATGACCTTCTCCTTTTCTCATATGTGTCTCTCCATGACTAATTAAGTTAGGGAAAAGGGGACTAGAACACAACCGCTTTCGCAAGGGGGAACATGAGAGCAGCATATTGTGGCCAAAATGAAACCGCTACCAAAGAGAGGGAGTAAACCAGGGTCTCCTCAGTTCTGTACCAAATAGTAAATCTGAGTTGCATTTTATAAAGTGATGTATGGATGGATTGAGAGATGGCAATAAGGACAGGAAGGTCCCAGTGTTATGAGAAACAACCATAAACGTCTCTCCCTGTCATTTCACTTAATTCCACCATAATCCCATAAAGCCATTCAAAAATATCAAATGAACAGGTGCAGACTTATTTGTCCTTTAATGAACAACCACAACTAAAAGTGACTCTCTTCCTGCCAGGGTTGCTGTCAGTTTCTGTACTCGATTATTCTGCTGTCAAGGCAAACAGCCCACACAAATTTGAAAATTTTTGTTTAAACAATGCAGCATATCAAATACCCAAAGGCTCCAAATGACCGAGTGAGGAGTCGTGGCAAGAGTTGTACTTGTGTGGAAAAAAAAAAAAAAATATGTCTCATGTCTTTGATAAGCTATAACAACCAAGCAAACAAACAATCCAAGAAAGAAAACAGCAATTATTTAGCACCAACTGATACAGTACCCACTGGTGAAAATGTCAGACTTCTTCATGCAATAGTAAGTCTAAGAGTTGTTATAAAGTAATTGATGTAGCCGCAGAATGCTGAGTTTTGTGACTCCTGCCAATTCCAAATTGAGAAAACAGGGTGAAAGTTGCCTGATAAACACAGGTTTGTGTGTTTGGGTCACGATTCTGTCTATGTTACAGTCGGGGGCTGCTGAAGAGCTGATGTAAAAGGTAACAGCTTGTGTGTAGAAGATAACCTGTTTTGTCGAGCTCAAAGATTTTGATAAAATAGCCACTGCACCATGTTTGTCCTGAATATCTCCTTAAAGACCCTAAGGAATACTTTCCAAACGTTAATTCAGTAGAGGTGATTAAACATTTATTTGGATACCGGGGCTCATTTTTAGGAATTTCTGGCTGAGCCCCGTTTGAATACACAGAAATTACCGCAGTTGTCTTTTAAGGTGGTGAGGTCAAAGAGGGAAAACAGAAAGAAATTAATCAAGACATCTGAAATGGGGTCCCCAGACTTCTGACATTATCATACACACCAAAAAGGGGACCTGGTTTTTAATTATGAGCTTCTTCGAGAGACTTTCAGACCTGCTGTGCCAACATTTCAGCATTGCGACTGGATATTGCTTTGTTGGCAGCCAGAATTTCTTGAATGAATGCTTGAAATTTCTCCTTTTTCTCCACAGAGGTCACAAGAGGTAGAAATATTCAAGTTGACTGTCCAAGCTTCTTCTTAGGCCTGAAGTTACCCCACAGGAATTTAAATTAATTGACTTAAAAAAGGGACAGCAGGGTGCCCCATGGCCGCCATCTCCCCATGTTTCCATTGACTAAGGAACAATGTAAAATAGAATCATAATTAGTTTTGTGTAAAGAGGCAAATTTTGCTATCGTTCAAAGGGAAGGAAACTTTCTGGAAGCATCCTCTCAGAAATGACTCATGCTTAACTTTCATTTGAGACTGCACACATGTACTGCTATTCTCAAGCACTGTGGTTTTGAGCGAGTGCTACCATTTGCTAAACAAGTTCACTACATTTTTCTGACTACATTTCCAACAGAGCTCCGTTTATTCTCTTGTTGGTAAGCATGGAAATATATGTCCCGCTGACATGTGATCTAAATCTAATGACTAAATTATTTAATTTACAGCAAGGCATTCAAACCCTGCTATTAAAATTTAACCAGCAATGCTTTAATTATATAGCGCCATACATTGGATCTCGGACAAAAACATATTCATTGAAACATGCATAATTGATCAAGCCATGGCATCATATTTTGTCATAGACCATACCCATACAAGATCAGTCACTCCTGTTCCCCACTGAGCCTTTTTTTTTTTCTTTTTCAGGGCATTGTTTTACATCTGTTTTGATTATTACTGCAAGAGATTTTTGTGATCAGACTCAGAGACACAAACAGACACAACTCAGCTCAATGTATGAGGGTCTGGAGTATATCCTGACAATATGCAGTAGGCCTAAATGGATCTAAGTGAGCAGATTTTGAATACAGATTTTGTATTCTGAATATCTTTGGCTGCAAAATATATATTTTTAAAATTTATCCCTTGTTTAACAAGCAGTCCCATGAAATACATCTCTCTTTTACAAGATACCTGGCCAAAATGGCAGCAACTACTACTAATTAAAAACATACAGATAAATTTCACAAATATCACATAATCACATACATACATATAAATAAATAGATGAATAAATTAAAAGAAAAAACTAAATTAAAAACAAAACAACCATAAATAATAAAAAATAAAATAATTAAATAAAAAATATATTAAATAAATAAATAAATAAATAATCATAAGGACATAAGTACATTAAATGAAGACAACCAGTATGCAGTACACAAATGTATTGCGCTCAAGTAATATCTATGCATTTATGGACAATGAACTCTGGAGTGGAGCTTTAACAAACTTTCAGGGTGCCACTTTTTTGCTTTGCGAAATTATTCATGAAACATGGTTAGTTAAACAAAGGGGGAGAAGTCAGATAAACTCATTCCTGCTGCAGAGACGCTGTCCTATGTCCAAATCAAGACAGCACAATGGATTTGGCTCAGTCGGCAGCATATCCTTTCTCATACTGGCAACCACGGCGACCAGGATTTGAGACTTACACTGGGAAATAACCATCATCCCTGCTAGCTGAATGAGCCTGGGCGAAGGATTACAATGCAAGTTTTGTGGAGGTAAACAACCCAATGGAATGACATGAGACTGCTACTCGTGACACAGCAGTTACCAAGGTTTTCCTCATTTTTCATTTTCATGCTGCGCTTTCGTTCTGCTTTGTTTCCTTGATATTTGAATAAAAAACAGTTCTGGGGAAGAAAAAAAAAAAAACAAGGAAAAAAAAAATCTGGCTGGTGTCGTGAATAATGAATACCAGCAATGTGGAACAATCGCTGTCCTACTCTCTTGGTTTCTAAGCGCTAAGTGCTCATTAGGTGCTGCATTGTAACTGATTGTCGCCTGAACTGAAACAGACTATTTTTGTGACAAAATGTGAATGTGATATAAATATGACATTGGACCAGAATAACCACTGAAATGCTAAAAAAAAGGCTACAGGGAAGGACATAATCTATAAAACTATATTCAGAGCAATGCATTTATCAACAGAGAATGTTTTCTCCTCAACACCACTAGTTGACTACTTGTTGGTTAGTCTGCAAAACCACAGCAACAAAAACAAAATACATTTTCTTGGATATTTTTAACTATGATTCCGCACATTGTAAAAAATGTACAAGCCTGCAGCCCTCAACTCTGTTTCTTTTCGTCTATTCTTACAAGCAGCTGAAGTCCTTAATGGGCTTAGGCCTATCACACTAATATGTAGTTTAGCCAGGATCGCGGATGTCAATACATTTTGACTTCATGGAGGGAGAGGATCAACGATAAGGCTGTAATTGCCATAGCTTAAATCTTTAATTGCTTATAATTTCCTCTAGCTGTGCACAAAATGCAGTTGTTTTTGTATTTATGCGGATTTGTGGAAATTCTTAGCTGCTGTTTTTGTCTTATTGTTTTCAACCAGAGCTGCCCTAAGGCAAAGTCTAATCAACTATGTATGTATGGCAATAAAGTACTGAACTTTGAATCACAAAGTGTGCCATTTCCCAGTGTGCCACGTTTGCTGGCCGTCATGGAGCAGGGAAAAGACTATTTTTTCTAACCTGGATGAAGGAACCTGAGCATACTGACAAAAGAGGGCTGTGCTCTCCAAAGACAAAAACCTAATTAGATTTTTGGAGGTTTGTTTAAAATTTGTAATTTTGGAAAGGTACTTTAACAGGGAAATCCACCTCACCGACTGAAAAATCTGTGCTGAAATAATTGCACTTTTGAATCAGACCTTATTTCTGTCAAAACACAATTGTCTGAAAAGAGAATGAAGTGAAAGACTGACAGTAGAGGAAACTACATATTTTAGTAAGTCTAGTAAAGAGTTTTATAAGTCATACATTTTTTTCTGGCAATTAATCTCTGTGAGAGTGGGGGAGGGGGGCAGACTATAAACCACATTTAATTCCTCCGTTAATTAGACTGCACATTGATATGTATCTGCAAAAATGTGTTTTTTATTGGGCGTATGACACCTTTTTCTAAGTAGCACAGAGTCGCATCTCACCAATTTGCTATACTGAGAACACTGCAAACTACAAAGGATGACTTAAACCCCTCCATCAAATATCCCTGCACTTCTACAAAGAAACAAAAGGATTTGTGGCATCAAATGGATATAGCCTGCAGCGTTTCACAGGGGTCAGAACACTTAACCCACTGTTTGTATTGCATTTCACCACTATCTCTCAATAGTGTAATTGAAATCGTTATTTGAAAAGGCAATTTTCTCTCCTGGTGCCTCGGAGGTGCGTTCAGTGCTAATTGAAGTGTACATCTCAGGTGTCTATCATTAAATTTAGTGATGCTACTGCTACCTTTAAAGACTGACAGCGCAACATCGGTAGTGCAGTAATTCATGTCCGCCTGAAGTCAAATTAAACAACTTTCACAGAAGTTATAGACTTTTACAAGTCAATTTATCTGGAATGCTATTTATGTAATCATTACGTGCTGAAAAGAGAGATCATCTTTCTATGTACGGCTGCTGCTTGTGCTCAACGCTGAGCCACAGCAGTGAAGGCAGATGTTAGCTGTTCAGTTAGAGCAGGAGGGTGAGAGAATCTCCTGTGCATGACTAATGTCCTGACTGCCTTTTGCCCTTTTCCATTGGCTAAACTGCATTTCCCTTTTGTGTTTTATGTATATACAAGGTATGATGGCTTTTTTTGTTTTGTTTTGTTTTTGTTTTGTTTTTGTTTTTGTTTTGTTTATTTTTCTCCTCATGGGCAGCACTACCAGGGAGGTAGCCAGAATGAAGCTATGAGCAGGAAAGGTCCAGCTTCAGAGAAAGGCCTTGGCTCTCTTTGTCTCCTTGCTCTGAATTGCAAGTTCTGTCTAATTAAAAAAAAAAAAAAAAAAAGAAAAGAAAAAATAGAACAATCCAACACCTCGGCTTACTCTCGTCTCTCTTTCCTCTGTGTGCCTTTCACAACGTCTGCTCACAAGTTCCCATCACAGCACCACGAGCCCAGGGAGCATAGCGCAGTTTGTATTCAGTCTGTGTGACAGCCGGCAAAGCTGCAATCTTGTCTGTCGAAAGACAATGATTCCTCTCAGCTGCCATGTTGTGCACACAAATGTGATATACATCTGGTTTTGAAAGTTGACACCTTTCGAAGCTAAATTTTAAATCTGAGAAGTCATGCCCATCTTTTAAGAGCCTCTCTGGATACAGGATTTTTAATGCGCTCTTTGCACATACCGAATTCATCTTGTACTCGCTTTTCCCTACATGGTTCTGTTTTATTTTGACATGTAGTCTTAAATCCCTCTTTTTTTAGGTATCGATTTTGCATAGATTTCTAAAGACTAAAGATAATACAAAATTTCCTCCTCCCGTGTTGGCTTTAAATAGAACTCCTCTCATGCTTACAGGCAATACTAACTTAAGTGGTAGAGGTGTTAGCAGGCTCTACTACTTACCTCGCTAGGAAATGTCTTTATCACGGAAACATCACAAGCAATACAAGAGTCAGTGCCAAACACAAACAGGGCATGCACAGATCAAACAGCATGAACACATGCACAACCAACCATGTCTAAACTAAGCAGACAGGTCAGGCAAAAATCCATTATCATTGCACAGTTTTGTTGCAGGTGAATCAGAGTCACAGCAGATAAAAATTAAAAGTTCAAAATATATGTGTTAAAGTCATATGCAGGTGCCAAACACTGTGTGAGTATTCTCCTTAAAGGAGATTGGTTGCTCATAGCTGGGCTAGCCTTTCAGTTTACATTACAGTTGAGAGTTGAGCGTTTTAGCCAGTGTCCTCCATGATTGAAATTCTCAATCAGCCATCAATCTACATTATAGACTGGTTTCCTCTTGTCTGGTGGGGGCTAACTGAAACAGATTGAGACAGCTCTTGCTCACTGCATCACTAATGGCTGCCAATGAAAGACGTCTCTGTGCTGTTGACCCGTATGTGGAACAGGAGCACGTCGCAGCTCAGAGCGATGGGGAGAACAGCTCAATATACAGAGTCTCTTCAGCATCAGTCACCAGTCAACAGCATCCTCATCCTATTGACTAAATGTTGCCCAGAAATAGAATCTAATCAGAGGGTTAGGATAGGCTCTAGTTCTCCTAATGGTTTACCATTAACTGGCTGGATCAAAGCCCAAACTATAGTGAAATGTGAGCAATTATATTCCAAGGGCTCTGCATAGCCAGTGCTGTATTATAAACAGCAGTTAGTGTATTTACTGCTTTTCAAGTTCATGGTTCCAATAATTCAGAACAGGAATCCTACTGGATAACAGGGCTGACTGGAATATATTGACAGCATATAGGATAACATACTTACATCTTCTTCTTGTTATTGCCTGTCAGAAAACCTGATATAATAACCTTGGAAATAAGCACAAAAGACCAGTGCTTAGAGTTGGGAAGAGCGCAGGGAATTTCTGCTCCATTCAGCTGCATTGAATGGATAATGTAAGAGTGTAGCCTAATTGAAACCATTTCCAAGCCATTTTCCAGCCCGGCCTCAACAGACTCATTACCTGTGTGGCATAATAGACAGTGAACACAGGCAATGGTGTTAATTGATTATCTAGGTCTAAGCAAATGAAATGTGCATAGCTGTATTGGATCTGCCATGAAAGCTCCTGTCAGAAATCTGCACAAAGGCTCCCAGAATCGGTAGATGCAATAATCCCTGTCTATTCAGATTGCCCCAGGAGAGGAAGATTTTTGTTTAAAAAAAAAAAACGTTGAAAAGAAACGTCCTGGTTCAGCTTTGCATAATTACCTGCAAGTAGAGAGATGAGGATATAGTTAAATCCGGCATTGTCACATATCTGGCAAAGGACTGATGAGTTTATAACTGAGTGCAGCTATTCTTCCTAGCTTGGGGTGCATCTGGTTCACTTTGAGAACAACTGGCCGGTGTGATAATTAATATCATTCTGCAGAGATGCATTTTTAATGCAAACTAATTAACCACATGTATGTTCATTATTTTTTTCCTTAAGTGCTGAGATGGAGATGCGGGGAAATAGCCCCTTTCTCCCACATGCAGGCTCGAGCCTCCAGCCCCTCCTCTAGTCTAAAATGCATCGTCTGCATGTCAGTACTTGGGAACACTTGTCCGCGCGCCACAGCTCCCTACAGCGCATTCAAAGACTCGACTTCGCGAGCTCATGCCAGACAAACCCTAAAGAGTGAAATGATGCGTTTTTAGCACGTCTGAAACTGGAGTTAAAGCAAAATGGAGACGCGCCTCGGTCGCTGTCTTTACAGCCTTTTCGCTAAGTGGATTTGGCTCTTTACCTTAACTTCCATCCCGGGCACAACCAAAGCGGAGGTAAGGTGCATTCCCTCGTGCCAGCTGCCGGTTATCAGAGCGTTTCCTCGGGAGCTGGCCGCGCTGGAATTGGTCAAATTCGCGGAGGCGCCGGCTGATGAATTTGTTGGATTTACCGAGGGGTCACCGAGTGCCAAACCTATGTCCAGCGGGGGCCAGAGGCACAACATTGCGGAATTTACCGTGAGTGAAGAAAGTTCATTCAAAGTGCAGCAGCCGGTGGGTAACAACACAGCTTGCCTTAAGAAGGACGCGCTAAACGGTCAACAAAAACTTTCCGTCTCCAAAGTGTCTTCTCAAAGTGCTTCACGCGCGGCTTCCCTATTCCCCAGTGCCGATAATTTAACCGAAAATAGCAGCGCCGGGGAAAAAAATAACACCTTTTACGGAGAAAATGGGACACAGGTCGGTGTGATGGCAAAGGAGGACAAGGTTGCGGCCAGTTTTAGGAATCGGTGCCGGAGAGGAAAGCGCAGCGCTCCGGTGGCGGAGCAGAGCACAGGGACTTGGTCCGGATTCAGATCTGAAGGGGAGGATGCCTCCTCTGCGGGTCAACAGGAGTTTCACTTGACAAGTTCAACATTTGCGCTCACTGGTGACACGGCTCACAACCAAGCAATGGTGCACTGGTCCGGCCAAAATAGTAGCGTAAGTAGCTCTAGTATTACGCATGCCTTTTTCACTTTTTGACGCAGTCTGGCCGCCGACTAATCTTGTGTTATCTTAAGTTCATGCTGTATGAGGTATCAAAGTGATTAGCTGACAGTGACCTGGCACAGCAGACATAATGGAGATTTATAATGTGAGGAGTTCTGCTTGGCTAAAGGGAATCAGTCTTGGTGCTTGGTGGGTGAACCTCTCTCTCTCTCTCTCTCTCTCTCTCTCTCTTTCACAAGACACACAAACAGACATAAAATATATATGAACCCTGGTCTGCTGTTGGTTAGCTGATTCTGCAGGTGGTCTGAAATGTTTGCTTGCCCACATTTATTTAGTATTTTACTCCAAGCAAATTAGACTACAAGTTGAACATGTGTTGCTCGAGCTGTATAGTTAAACGTAATTAACCTTGATGTATGCCTGTCAGTCTCCATTTCTCTCCTGCTTTCCTTCAATGTTCCTTCTGTCTTTCTCTAGCCTCTCTCTCTGACACTCTCTCTCTCTCTCTCTCTATCACACACACACACACACACACACACACACACACACACACACACACACACACACAGTCACTCCTATTGGCCTATTGTTGCTCCCCTCTGCTTTTATCTCTCATAGAATATACATGATGTTACCATTACT
>OMLB01026685.1:0-12773 GCA_900302555.1 Myripristis jacobus | reverse complement strand
CTCTCTCTCTCTCTCTCTCTCTCTCTCTCTCTCTCTCTCTTTCTTTCTCTGTCTCTCTCCCCTCATCTCTCCCTCTTCCTCTCTTTCTCTCCTGCTCTCTATCTCTCCCTCTGCTTCCTCTCCCATCCTCCTGTCTCATCCATCCGTAGCATTGAATGGGTCTCAGAGTGCCAAGCGATAAAGAGGAAAACCAACCATGGGAGGCTCACTTAGACACACTCTCTAAACCTCCTCCACCTCCTCCTCCTCTCGGCGCTCCCTCCCTCCTACCCTTTTCTCTCCTCCACTTCACATCCCCGAAACTTCTCCTCCTCCTCCTCGCTTCCTCTCCTCCACCTCCTCTTCGCTTCTCTTCTCTCCATGAGTTGCTGCTCTCCCCTCCCTCTCTTTAATCTAGGTTTCTTGTTCTCCCCCTCACTCCTTACTTTTCTCTCTCTTCCCCCTCTACCTTCCTCTCTCCTTCTTCTTTCTCTTTCCTCTTTTGTTTCTTTGTCTTGCAGTTTTTCTCTTTTTTACTCCGTCTGTGCTCTTTGTCTCCATTTCCGATGCGGCCCTCCTGCCTTGATCTTTTTTGTTTGTGTCTTTCTTCTCCCTTCTTTCTACGACAGTTTCTTTCTCCCACCGCTGTGACAAGCATCATAGAATCTCTTTCAACTCTGCATCTGATCTTTAGAACAAAACACAAATAACCATAAAAGAAATTCCATTCACTTCGGTTCAAATTCATGCTGCGTTGGCTTGAAACTTGAAGAATATTGCCAAAAGCATTTTAAAAAATGGCTAACTGTTCACATTCAAATTGATTTATTTCTCTGCAGTACCTCTGTGGATTTAGACTGCTGCATATTCACCTCCTACACCAAGACCCTCTTCCCCTGCATTGAACATATAAAACAGTGTAGTTAATTAGTGTTTGCATTTTCAAAAAAAAAAAAAATTAAAATGGGGATAAAAAAAAAAAGACGCGGTGCTCCTTGTAGCAGCTAATTCTGCTCTTCAGCCTGTTAGCTGTGCCATGCCTTGCTGTCATAATAGCTTATGTAAAGTGCTGGCGTGCATCCCGCCGTGGTTAACAGGTTTAGACACCTTCTGATCCACCTCGGGCTTAACTTCTGACACCGACACGCCGCGTGCTGCTCTATGTAGGGGCTCTCGGTGGCGACTAAAAGGGATTCACCTCCTGTGACATGCAAACACTAGAATGTATACACGTCGACTGAAGCTTCCTTTAAATCCACAGTGGAATCCCATAGACGATAATCCAAATCTGTCCGTTTCAGGGAGTCATGGTTTACATTTCAAGGCATTTAGCTGATGCACTGTCTGAACTTTGTGCTTTGAAAGAAAATGGTGCCAGGAGAAGGTCACAGGTTTGATCTCTAAACTGCCAGCGTGTCCATGAAAAACTGTGTCCTATCAAAGGGCCCTGTAAATGAGTCTATTTAAGACATGCATGCCCAATAATATAGCTAAAGCTGTTCTTGCACCCCAAGTGTCTTTATAGGGATAATTCACCCATTTTGAAAAAAAAAAATATATATTTCACTTCCCCCATCGATGCTATGTTTATCCTATTTTCCCTCGAGGATCATTAAAGTATTCTGATTCTGATTCTGACGTAGGACAGTAGTGGTGCTGTCTTCCTCTCATTGTTACTGAGTGCTGGATACTGGCTGGATGCTGTTAGCCTCCTGCCAACAAGGGGAACTTTCCCCCAGTTAATATTCTTAAAAAGTATCCAGCACTCAGTAACGATGACAGGAAGATGGCAACACTACCGTCCAACATAACAGCTAATTTTTCAAAGGGTGAATTATCTGTTTACACAAGACACTGCTTACTCACTGCTCTGCCTGAGCGTTTTACCTAAACAGGCAGCCCGGTGCGGGCGGTGTTAGCTCTAACCCTAACCCTCTGAGCCACACAGAGCCAGGTTGAAAGTAAGGTGAGCTGCAGGCTGTGGTATGGGTGAACGTGTAACACCCTTCTGTCAGAGCTGTCAGTGACAGTAAATCCATGGTCACTAAGGGGATTAACCTACAACACCATTGCAGGAGCTGGGCAGGCTGCCTTCAACAGGTAATCTGTCATAGATTACAGGTTACCTGCTTTAAACTGTAATCGCTGACATAATTACAGCACTTGTTTTCCACACCTTGCCATGCTATAAAAAGCACTTCACCGCTATTATAATGCAAACAGCAGTTCTAGTGGAAGTTGTGCGTGGAAAGATTAAACATATGGATATATTCCGGTGATCAGAACTGTTGGTTGAAACAAGTTGAAAGGTTACAACTCTCTTGGTCTGATTCATCTCAATTACAAATCACAAAGTCGGGCTGCAGCGGAATGTACCTTTTTCACAGCAGCCATTACTGTTACTAATGACCATTTTTCCATTTAAGTGTCGCAGAGTGTTTCCAGTGAGCCAGCATGACCAACACCTGGACCCTGGATCTGTTAGACCTAAATGGAGCAGAAACCTCATTAATGTAGTTAGTAAAACCTGTGTTTACCTACTTTCCATTTCAAAATGGCTGCTGTGAAAAAGCTCCAGTCGTGCTATCGACCCAAACGAAGTTCAGCTGTCGGGTACGGACACTAGAAAAAAAATCTTCTGGCCGGACAAGAAGTGACAAATTAAAGCTTGAGAGCAAAATAGAAAGAGACTCTTAAAAGTGTTCTCTGCCCCCCCCCTAGAGAGGATGAATATATTTACAAATGCCAGGTTGCACAATTTACTTTACAGACAATTCTCTCTCACTGCCACTTGGGGACGCCAGAGTGTGATGTTGCCTGGTGCAGCTTTAATCGATAATCAAGAGCAGGTGGGTTTAGATAAATTGGGTCAGACGCGTGTTTTGGTGCTATTGATGGTGTAGCACCTCTCTGTAAGTAATACTAAGTCTGGTCGTTAAAAGGATTCAGCTGTCACGGCACACTGCAGACAGTCCTGTGCTTGGAGCTTGATTGGCCTAGTAGCCTAGCAAGGAACCTTTCCACATAATCTTTCAGGACAAAAAAAAGTATGAGACATGCAGCTTTATTCACATAATTTAATTTTTCTGAGGAGGTAATTTGGGAGATTCATACATTTTGGGGATGTGTGTGATGCTAAGCGGTCATTGGTGTTTTGGCACATTCCACAGATCACTTGGGAACACTGGGACATTTATTTAACTGAAGTAATTCAACCTTTATCTAACCAGGAAGCACCACTGAGATTACAAATCTGCTTTTAAAGAGAGACATGGCCTTGAAAACATGTAGCATTGTGACACACTGCATAAAAACTCCAGATAAAATTGAAGTTTGTTTATTTTTTTATACAGCTCTTCATCACAAGCATGTGTCAAAAGACTCCTAAACTAGATACTGAACAAACAAAGTGCTTGCAACCAAAAACCACAATTGTGACAAACAAGTTTTAGACCGAGAGAGGGTTATGGCTGGAGGTGTACTACTGCGGCTCGGTGTAAAAGCGGTCACTGGCACTAAGTTACTGTCCACTAAAGGGATTAACCTCCTGTGACAGACAATATGCCAACCTAATGATCAGGAGTGTCTCCTGGGTGAAGGACCTGGCTGGTTTCTCCTTTCTGCCTTAAGCTAACACTCACTAAAAGTGCAGTCATCGTAAGTTAATACTACAACTTCTATTGCTGCATAACCAATATGCCCTGTGATAAACCTACTTTTACCACTATTGATATAATCCACTATTAATAACACCTTTGGTAATGTTTTATAACAGCCTAATGCTGGAATGATTTGTACAACAACCTGTGAAAAAGTATTTCAAGTGTAAAAATACCACGGGATACCAAATCAAAAACCTCCTTAGTACAGTGCATTTACAGTGAATGGGTTGTAAGCCAGGAAGAAAAGATGAATCTGGCTTATACACATTTTGTGAGTTCTCATTTTTTCCATATGAAAGAACCGGGTTTACCGTCAGTGTCTCTGCTTTACCACCCTGAAATACCGATTTTTGATGTAAAGTTTTGGACGATCTGTTTACAAGCAAACATCTTCAGATGACTCACATCCTCAATAGTTACCTGTATTGTGCTTTGCCTTCATTCCAGGAAGCATGTTTTAAGAGCAGGCATCAGTCTTTTACAAATACTTGCAATCTCAGACTGGAATGAAATTCTCCATTTCCTTTTCAGTGCTGGTGAAGAAGAGAAAAAACATTATTAAAAAACATTTCTCAATAGAGTTGAAGTGTGTTTCTGTGACTCTTAGGCCCTGATGCCACTGTTGTTGTACTGATGCTGAATGTGGTGAGTGAGCACAGAGTTGAGTGAACCCCATTAACCCACAACCATATATTCTGCTTTGTCTGTGTCAGAAGGTGTAAGAGGCTTTGTTTCTGTTCTCTCCTGCAAAATGGCAGAGAAAAAGAAAAAAAAAGTCTATTCACTGGTTGCGCTTTCCTTGTTGTCTGTTGCTCGGCGTCGACAACACAGGTGAAATTACACCTTTTTCTTTCCACCAAAACTGCTCTATTGACTGTAGCACTATATTGGAATGTGAATGAATATGTCCATTTTTACCCCTTGTGTTATTTATGTTTATTTTATTATTCCCCCTGATGTGCTCTTTCTATCCTTATGTTACCGCAAGTCTCCTGGTGCAGTCTTGTCTGTTGAGAGCAAGGTTGTTATTATTAACAAAAAACTAACAAAATACTGAGAACTCAATGTGAAAAAACATTTTGGTTAACTCAAACAAAAATAAAAACGAGGCTTTACAAAAAACAATAACTAACTGAAACTGTATAGTGTGTTCACAAAGCTAAAATAAACTAAAACGATGGAGAAAAATTGCTTAGTTTTCATCTTTGTCAGTTTATTTCATACATAAGCGTAGTATTTTGGGCGAATATCTATCTTCTATCTAACTTCCAAATTTTTTGCTATGCTTTTGCTAGTCTGCCTGACGTCATCGGGAGGAAGCGCCAGAGTCTCATTTGGGATGACTTTAAATATGACTGTGTTTCGGACAAGAGTAGATGCCTTGTTGTGGAATGTGATAAAATATGTGGAACATTTCTCAACTCTAAAAGTCCCTTTGAAAAGCATGCACAAGAAGGCTTAGCTAGCTTACCTCAACCAGGTAAAGGAGAACAGCCAGCCCCCCATACCGAAACAGAAGCTGACCGCAGGCCAGGCAGCATGATGCAGGCCAACACAACCGTATCCCCAGGACAGCAGAAAACACTAATGAGCTGCTTCCAATGATGACCAGATACCTTCTGGTTAGTAAATACGCAGGAACGCCACAAGCGAGAGGAAGCATTAATGAACAAGTTCACTGAGACTGGCAGGTCTACATGACTTTGTGAGTCGATTGCTTCAAAAAGTTCAGCACTTTACTGGAACCAAAATTCAAAATACCCACAGCCGCAAGAGTCAGTAGCCTTACTGGGGCTAAGATGGACACGGCTAAGCAGAAGCTGAAAGAAATCATAAGGGAGGCGAGGAAGTTGACTCTGTGTGTAGATGGTTGGCACAAGAGAGGATGAACAGCATCTTCCTCGGGTGTGTCAGCTTATTTTTACCATCCACCCTGAGACCAGGCTCACCATGCTCTGCTAAACCTGCTCCAGTAGGAGCAGCACCCACACATCAGGGAGTCCATTGCTGCACTGATCAGACATTAGACGCATGGGATATAGGAGAAGACAAAGTGCTGCTTATTATAACACTCCAACATCATCAAGGCTGTGTGGCTTCTTCGGGATAAAAGACAAGCAGAAGATGGTGACGTTTCTCAGGCTCAGTCAAGAGGTGCCGGAGATGAGCAGGAAGAATTGTGGATGGAGTCTGAGTCGGAGAATTCAGACACGGGGAGTGAGGACAATGGAGGCCTGGGTGAGTGTGGTTAAAGTGACATACACTTTTTTTGTCTTAATTTCCCTTGTTGTGGATATGAAATATCACAATGATAGAAACAACCCTGTCAACTTCAACTTAATATCTGCCCATTTAATAGAAAAACAAATGTAAAGAGAGAAAAAAAAATCTTGCTTACTACTACTGCAACTATGTAGTTCATACATACTGAAGTTAGCCTATATGCTGCAGAAAGGCTAGATATTGAGGTTTGGCTACGTTTATGCAGCAAGCTTCTTTTTGGACTTTTGCTCTTGGGGTCATGTGTTTTTGTTTTGTTGTGAACTTGACAGCTCTCTCCCCTACTCTCCTCAGTGCCTGCAATCAGTGTGTGTGTTGATCAGCTGCAGGTGTGTGCCATTTGGTCAGCTGACAGAATGCTGTTGGCTGATTGGCTGGGCGCGGCTATTTTCATCCCGCCGGTGGTGGTCTCCTGCCCCCCTTTCCTCTCTTCCATTTTCCAACGATGGCGGCCATGCTGTGATTTGACTTTGTTTTGTCAGTGATTAGGATGACTGCTGTTAGTTAAATGATTCCTGTGTAGATCTAGTGTTTGTGGAGCCAGTTAATTGTAACTATTGTAAATATCTATCGAAAAGGGAACACAGAGTAGCACTGGGTAGGGAGGAGAAGCCCTTTTTGTTAGCTTTTTCTCCTGTGTTAAAGTTAGGAGGTAGGTTAAACTTTTGTCTTTTGTTTTCTTTATTTTCCACGCCAGGTAAGGTCAGGGCTGTGCTTAGTTTTTTTGTTTGTTATTTTGGGCATATTTCTCCTGTCTGAAGTTTAAATAATAATAATAAAAAAAGCTGCTCTGTGAGCTTCCACCATGGCTCAACTTTTTTGGGGATGGGAAAAGTGGGGGCTCTGATCATGTGTGTCCAGGTTTCCCCTAGGCCAGGGACATAACACTTCACCAGCCTTACATTTGCCTGTATTAAAAATGTGGTTCCTTTATTTTTCCCTTTGCAACTAAAATGACTCGTGATATATAGTCATTAGACTAACAGTGTTTTGCTGAGAAGCTGAGAATGCAGCTTGCCTACAAACGATGCTATTCTACTCAGTTAGCCTACATGAGTAGTCAATGGTATGAAATAAGCCTACTCAAAATTTTCATGCTGGCGTCATTTACATATTCAAGATAAAAATTAAGATTAATATTGAGACACATATGGAGACACATTAACCAATGTGTCATACAGTGGGGAAAAAAGTCTGTAGAGCTCACAATATAAGAACGTATATAACAAAAAAGTAAGCTTCCATAAATATGATCCCTGCTATAGAAACTAGGGTTAGCATAGCTTAACTCCCTTATTCATAAATCATTTTTCATTAAATTAAATACATGGCTCAAGTAGTATTAAAACTGAACTGTATGACTATTTTTGTGTGTTTCACATTTGATTTCATAATGAAAGCAAGAGAGCTGGTTCATGCTGTGAGGAAATCATCAGTGGAAAATTAAGAAATGATCAGAAGGTGTGACAAAACTGTGGTCCGTGATTGTAGCACTCGCTGGAACAACAATTTTTATTATGCCGAGAAGACTGCTGGAGATCCGAGCTGAAGTAAATCAGCTACTTGAGGAGCTGAGCGTGGACTCACTCCTCACAAGCAATTGGGCTAAGCTGGAGAACCTTGTCAACCTACTTGAGCCCTTTGCTATTCACACAGAGCAGCTTCAAAGTGACAGCCAGTCACTCTCACAAGTAGTCCCATGCCAGCTCAACTTGTTAGGGGGTCAGATAGCTAAAGTGCTTCTTGTAAGAAGGTTTCGCTGGCATTCTTCGCCCTAATTCCACACAGTCTGATGCTACCCCAGCAGGAGCCTGCCTAATGGATCCAAGAGTTTTGCTGGATCTTTAGTCACCGGACACAATGCCGCTGAGGAGGGCAGCACAGTCCTTTGTGCTGAACTTGGCTTCTCAGTATAACCCAGATGAAGCTTCTCCGGACAATGCTGCTACTGTACGGCACTCAGACTCAGGAGGCTCCTCTACTGTCCTTAAGAAACACTGCTTCCTTGCATTCCTCATAGAGGTCAACATGTCATCCACAAATCAGCCTGATGTGACTGACAGGGTGTGTTTAATGAGACACCAGTGCAGTTCTGGAGACCAAGAGAGGCTGTCTATCCAAAACTTGCCCTGTGCCATACTGTAGTTACTGCCCCTGCCCTTTGAAAAACTGCATTTGAAATAGCTGGCTGTTTTGTAATACAAGGGTGCAGCATGTGAGATATTGTGTTGTTAATCAAGTAAAATGATTTGCCATGGAGCTGCAGCACCTGCATGTGGTACTGGACAGTCCAGTATGTTGATGAGTCAAGTCTGAGTTGATTCATCTAAAATAACTGAACCTAGTGGAGAGTTACTGGGTTTAGGAGTTTTTCAGGGTTTTTTTTTTTTTTTTCCAGATTGACACTATCTGCATCTCACTTGAGAAAATTACACACATTTTGCACTTAAGACTGCATCTTGAAGAGACTGTTTACATATATTTCTACATTTTATGCACTAACGTTGTGTGCATTCGATTTTTTTTTCTTGTTAATGGCACAAACATACTCACTGACATTTTAAAAACTGAACTAAACTATTAAAACTATTAAAACTAAAGTGAAATTGGGGTCTGATGAGTTTGCCTTCAATGCACAACCAGGGAAAGGGATGTTATTGTAGGTATGCCAGCCAGGCTAGGCTATAAAAGACATGCTTTATGTCAAAAAAACATTTTGAGACAGGCCATGTGGATGGTTTCATTCCTTCATGCAGAGAGAGAGCAACCAATTAGTGAAATCACCTGGTGTAGTGGAAACACATGTACAGTTGGCCCATCATGAAACATGACTGGAGACCGCTGCTTTAGATCTGAACCTTCCCACTGCACGTCTGTTGTTGTCGCCTGTTCCCTGTGGTGATGACGGCCGGGTGATGAGAGTGCGACTCCTCTCCAGGATGGCTAGTGACATTAAGCCACCGGCCACTAAATGGATTAACCTCTCTAGACCTGTCAGCAGGTTTTCAATGTAAATCCAGCACAGTGGGAAAAGTCGTGATCATTTTCTTTCCTGAATATTT
The DNA here is from genome assembly GCA_900302555.1 of Myripristis jacobus. NCBI lineage: Eukaryota > Metazoa > Chordata > Actinopteri > Holocentriformes > Holocentridae > Myripristis > Myripristis jacobus. Next base: position 3,790 of record OMLB01026685.1, on the reverse strand, counting down.
AGCACTGATTTTTTTTATTTTCTTTAACCGGTGAGGGACTGTAAGAAAATGCAGGATGGAGATTCAAAGGATGTGAATAGAATGGAATTGGGGTTTAGTTCTTATGTGAAGATCAGGCCTCTGAATTAGGAAGTTAAAGGACCATACCAGTGATTTTGAATGTTTGGCCCATTTACTACAGTCTTGCCAGATTTTACATTGCAGGGTGCTAAAGATTTCATAGCATAACCAAGATCCTACCATTTTCAAATTTGAATTTTTGGTTGAAACAACCACATTATAATGCTTTGCTTCTGCGCCTAACAAATTCATCGTCATTTATAAACTACATTTCCCTGGGGACTATTTTCTGGTAGAGGGAGTGTTTCACTCTGTCCAATTTCAGGTCATCAAAACACAACAATGCTGCTGCTTTTAGGAAAACTAATGTGGACGACTTTATTATGGCAATGGAGTACTGGTGTGAAGAAAGTATGGCTACAAAGTAAGGATATGGATATGGAGCCCCCTGAGATAAGCTTAGAAAATAAAGAGCCATGTGTAAATACTCTCAGTTTAGAAATCTGTGCACACAGTTTATAATCCATGTTCTCAGATTCACAATCCGTGCCCTCGGACTCATAATCTGTGCCCTCGGATTACGAATCCATGCCTACGGATTTGTAAACCCTGCCCACAGATTTTGAGGGCAAATCTCTGGGCATGGATTTGTAATTTGCGGGCATAGAATACAACTACTTGCTTTGAGAAAATATATGCAGAAACATGAAGTGTATACATTTTGTTGATAGCAAAAATCATAAATTAATGCTTTTCAGAAAAGAATAAATTCATAATGCATTATCTTTTAAAATCAGATATTTGATTTTTAATACTGGTTGTTATGTCGCACCACATCAGTGTTGAAATCTGTTTAAATAGCATTTGACCCTTCAGAGGCAGAAGGAATTGACAAGTCAGGAAGAGACACCAGGAAAAATAGCCTTGAAGTTTTATTTGAGTGTCCTGCTAAATGGCATGTGTGACAACTGGTGAAAAGTTGCAGCTTGTTTCATCCTTTCGTCTGACACTGACAAACACAAGTGGCTCTTTTTCAACCGAGCTCAAATTAGCATGTATTTCCTTGGTAAGGCATCACAGTGGAAAGCTGTGTGTCACTAAGTCGATGGATACTAAACGGATTGGCCGCCTCAGCCAAGTCACACTGGTTAGCGCGGAGACCTGACAAAGCTTGAGCAAGGAGCCTGAACAGAGAGGAAACACTGATCTCAATCACCTTGCTACCTGAAAGTATCATTTCCCCTGAATAGTAAAGAATGGTCTCTAAAAGTGGCCATGGCAGTGTGTCAGGTACTTCTCTCAAGTTGGAAAACTTCAAATTCAGCAGAAACTCAGTTACCCCAAACTCATACCTCCAAACTGAGTTCAAGTTGGACTTCCTTTTATTGCTTCATAAAGTCTGTACACGCTTTATACAGACAAAAAGTCACTCAGTACATTTACATGCATACTAATTTTCTGCTATTATTACAAGAATAACAATATTCTGAATTTAATAAAGGTCATATAAACAGCATATTCCATTTGGATGTTCCTAATAAGGTCTTTTTCCAGATGTAGTGTTTTCTGATGAAGTAAAACACATTTGGAATATGCATCTCAATTGGAGTTTTTACCACATTTTGTGACACACAGCTTCCTGTTTACAGTCTGCTCTGTGTGTTGGAAACAAACCAACTAGCCCACAGTTTACAAGACTGGGGCAGAGATGCATTCACAAATAAAAGCCCACTTATCTGGTTGGAAGGAGAAACACACCTACTTTTAAACATGTAAAAAAACATGCCTACGAACTGTTTTTTTGGTTATGCGCAAATATCACAACTTTTCAATCAGGTGGTTGAATGATTGAAACAGGGAGATTGTGTTCATGCAGCATGTAAACATAGTCATTGAGATATATACAACATAAACATATGCTGACAATGCAAAATACCACAGTGTCATCAACATAGTGTACATTTAAGCTCAGAGAATCCCTGACAGATGAAGCACAGAAAGTCGTATTGGTGGTGATTGGTTCTGCTGAAGACAATAAACACTGTAAAAGCCCTTTTCAAATTTCACTCAGCTGTGATCCTTGTTAAGGTCAGTTTATAGTCTGGTGATTTTATTATGGCAGCCGCCAGTGATAATAACATTTTATGCTCGGTTGTATCAACATTTATTTATACTTCAAGCAATGCTGTTGTTGTTATCGTTGCCATGGTTTTTTTGTGCATCACTGAGACTTACCCGACTTCAGCTTTGAACCCATCACCCAGTCAGTTGTCATGTCAACCTGAAAAGTCGGGATTCTGCACAGTTCCAAGTGAACCACAGCACAGTTTGTTTCAAATTATTTAATCCAACCTAAATTATAGGCAGTTAACTATGACGGTTCATGTGTACAGCTAAAATACACGAGCGTACAGCCTATATAGAAACACCTTACCCATACCTAATCATTAAATACATCCCTCACTCGTACTCGTGTTGTGAGAGGTTTACATTGTAGGCACTCATATTGAGACAGCTCTCTCCTTTGACACTGTCTCCTTGCAGCAAGTCTCTGAATAAAGTGAAGCAATATTCAGAGACTTGCTGTGCATATTCCTCACATTGAACAGTTGTTCTCACTTGATAGAAACATAAAATCATAGTAATAAAAAACAGAACTGCCATCACCATCTACTATTGACCCAACGTTGTGCTATTGCTCTGTTCTTGCAACATACTGCTGTTTCCGAACTGGGAGTTTCCTCTGTAAAAATTCTGCCCAGTGCGTTATGGACCTGCTTGAGTGCCTGCTATTTGTTTGCTAATGTTGGCCCGCTTACCACAGGGCCATATGAACACTGACAGAACCTAATGAAAAATACAACAAAGTAACAACCTCATGCCTTAATCAGACCAAGGAAGTGGACAATTAGGCCTGAAAGTGTCTTAAAATGTCAGATGTACCCACCCTTAGTCCAGGGCTGACAACCTTTTTGGGGGATACCACCCAGCAAATTCTTGATAAACCAATCTCAAAGTGTTGGATTCATAATGAAATGAATCGTTTGAAGACTACACCCTTACAAATAAGGTACACATAAATATAGATGTGAATTCAAGGCATGTGTCCTCTGTGGACATAAAATGTTTTTCTCAGCAACCCCAGGTGACAGTTTGTACGTCATATTTGAAAACTCCACTGAAAAATCCAGTTGAAAATTGTTTTTCTCACATATTGTCACTTGCCATTCTAAACATAAAATGTTTGTTTAACGTGCTTATAATTTCATTTCACATGCAAACCCATTACGTATTCCAGTAAGTATTTTTTGTAAGGGTAACATACTTTTCATTTTTTGAATCATTTTTGTGTTTAACTGATAACTCTTAGGTGGCAAAACCATTTCCACACACACACACACACACACACACACACACACACACACACACACACACAGTGTGTGTGTGTGTGTGTGTACAAGTACATAACTCCACATGTGTTCATTCATAGTTTTGATGCCTTCAGTGAGAATCTACAATGTAAATAGTCATGAAAATAAAGAAAACACATTGAATGAGAAGGTGTGTCCAAACTTTTGGCCTGTACTGTATATGTATATATAATTTTAGAATTAATTGTTGTAACACTAATCTAGTTCACCTATCATATCATAAGTGTACTGCGAATCATAGTGTCAGCAGTGCATACTGCCTTGTATGCACACAATCAAACAAAGAGGAAGGTAGGATA
>OMLB01026682.1:0-30589 GCA_900302555.1 Myripristis jacobus | reverse complement strand
CAATCAAGTTGTTGATGCCATGGCTACAGCAAGAACAGCAAACCCAACATCCGTGATGGGATTGAACAAGCCAGCAAACGGGCAGCTCAAAGGACAGCCCAAACCAGCCAACCTGCAGTCCATATCCAGTGCAGCTGCCCAGCAACCTGCAGGCCCCCAGAAAGGAAGCAGCATCCCCCAGAGCAGTGGGGGCATCAGGTAAGATACTGGTTCCACAGATTCCCTCAACCCCGCTGCCCATTTTCAGTGTCAAAGACGGTTAAAGAAACACTAATAATAGAACCTGGACATCCACCATTTTATTTTTGCAGCATTTTACTGATGCACTGCATGATTGGGGATGGAAATGCATGCACATGCTCTGCATCATCTATAACAACAAACCAATATGATGAAGAACTTGCTTTATACCTAAGTGCTCATATTATCAAGTGTCTCAGGTGGTTCACTTTTTTTCTGCCAAAACAGTGTTGGTAAGACAATTGATCTGTGTCTGAAACGGCTGAAAGTATTTGGGTTATTTGTCTGTGGGATACTCAGTCTTATTTCAAATTGACAAGTTACCATCTTTGATCCAAAACTGAAAGGGGGCCATGCCAAGGTAGCATTCAAGCGTCTCTTGTGGCCTGTCCCAGCTGGACCTGGCAAGTCTGAATTGTTTCCACCTTTTTGCCTTTGATCATAGTACTTTGAAGGGTAGGGAAAATTATTATTTTAAGACAGAAAATGGGCAGCATTCTCCCGTTAGTGTGCATATGTGTTATTTTTTGGTGAAATGATGACAATGCAAATGTATCAAAACAGATTTGGAGATGACTGGAAGAAGTGTCTTCAGCTGCCTCCAAAAGACACTAGAATGAAAACTTCAGTAAGTAAACTATATTGGGAATACCAGATCTATAAGGACTCATTCTTGTTCATTCTGGTGCCTTTTGGCATTATGGCCTCTTGAGATTTCTCTCTGCTCTGCACCTCCCAGGATGTGACCTCAACCAAGGGGAATGAGTTTGAGGACTACTGTCTGAAGCGGGAACTGCTGATGGGAATCTTTGAGATGGGATGGGAGAAGCCCTCGCCTGTCCAGGTAAATATTGCAACCAGTTGCCTAACTAGTTGGTCTAACTGGACCGTACCAATTGCCAATTAAATCCTTCGGGTTATCTATCTACAATGATTAGTATTTTTTTTTTTTTTGAGTCCAAGTCATTTTTTCAAAGCATAATCAGATTGGAAAATTGTTTGAAACATTAGAACGTTTTTCAAAAATAATTTGCAGAGTTTGTTGGGTCAAAAGACATGAATTATATGTAAAAAGGCTAAGCAGATGTGGAAAAATCTTTTGCATGCAAAATTATAGTTGATGGTTGATTTTCACTGACTGTGCTGGTCTTTGTGCCAACAGGAAGAAAGCATCCCAATTGCTTTGTCAGGCAGAGACATTCTGGCCCGGGCCAAAAACGGTACAGGGAAAAGTGGAGCCTACCTCATCCCTCTCCTCGAGAGGATAGACCTGAAAAAGGATCATATCCAGGGTGAGTTAAGTTATGCTGTTGCTATCTAACCATTAGGGCTTTTCAGCATTCCAATATTTATTGTATTTTTATTCAGTGTGCATGATGCTCATAGATGCTATTGGTCACAGAATCAAGGGCACATAGACAAAAACACTGGCTGTGTCATTCTCCCAGACACATAATTTGCTCTACTGGAGCTGTGCCATTTGGGACCAGCATACTTTGGTCTCAGGTGTGTATTTGTTGCCAGGCAATAACTGAATAAATGTGCGTTTGTTTGGCACAATGGGAATTGTTTTAACCTGTGTTTATAGACCACAGGTCAGATAATACACTTGAATGTATTTTAGGTTTGTGGGGAAAATATTGAGCAGCCTTTGTTGCACCACCTCCATTTATTCTCAATCACTCCCGTTTCTAACTCTCTCACCAGCCATGGTAATGGTGCCCACGAGAGAGTTAGCCCTGCAGATGAGCCAGATCAGTATTCAACTGAGCAAGCACTTAGGAGGGGTGAAGGTCATGGCCACCACCGGAGGCACCAACTTGAGAGACGACATCATGCGTCTGGATGAGACAGGTGAGCATTTAGTTTATGCCATGCAGTATTAAAGGGAAAGCAAAGAGCTGTTTCCTTTAGGGTTGCTGCCTGAAAGTTGACAGTCGTAGACCTCCACAGTCAACTCAGGAGGTGAAACCAGAAGTTTTTAATTTTTTTTTTTTTTATGATAATTGTTGCACATTGCAAAATGAGAATAACACAAGACACATTCTCCTGAAATGCTATTGTGATAAGGAATGGAAAAATATAAATGTTTCTATCCTTTTAGAACTGGTAGATGCACAATTAATTGGATTAATTATCAGGCAAATTGCAGAGGACCATACTGAAATGACTTAGCCTATAATCAACATGAAAACATGTCAGACGCAAGTCAAATTTGGTACCTACAGCGTCAAACAAAAGCTCAGTGAGCTGGTGGAGGGCACGGAATTAATTTACAGACAGGTCAGTTTTACTTTACTCGTGTCCCATGCAGTAAAGGGCTCTGCATCCAGCTTTTGTGAGGCAAGGGTTGATGCGCTACTGCAGAGCTGTGGTGGATCTTTTGGCATCAAGAGAAAATGCAGTGTCCGCTGTTGAAAATAAAAACTGCAAATACTGATTTTGTTGTAGATTGCTATGGCAGTGATTGAAGATTCGATGTATTCGGTTCAGTCAAGTCATTCTAGAAACATGTAGCTATTGATTTGATTCTATTTGATAGCTTTTTATTCATTGTTTGTTAGGATCGGGCCTTAGCTGGTGTTTTTGGTATTGTGACTACTACTCTTGGCTACAGCTACTACATCTCAGCTGAATGGCATGCACTGTTTATCAATTTAACTGTCCGTCTTTAGCAGCATGTTTTGAAAGAAAATTGCACCACTCTTCACTATGTAACTTGATATCATATGCTCTTTTTGCCTCCTTTCTTCCTCTTTTCTTAGTGCATGTGGTCATTGCCACACCAGGCAGGATCTTGGACCTGATCAAGAAGGGTGTGGCAAAGGTTGATAAAACCCAGATGATGGTGATGGATGAAGTGAGTTTGGCTTTTTGTTTTGAACAAATCACTTCTCATTAATGACCACAACACTGAAGTTATTCAGTAGGCTGCTACTTTTGACACCCTCTGTCTGTTCCTCTGTTCAGGCAGACAAGCTGCTGTCTCAGGACTTTGTGGTCTTGATTGAAGAAATAATCAGTTTCTTGCCCAAGGACCGGCAGATCCTGCTTTACTCTGCCACCTTCCCCATCAGTGTGCAAAAATTCATGGTGAGAACACAATGCAATTCGTACAGTCTTGAGAGTGCGTCCAAATGGTAGAAGTGCATGTTGATCTTGCAAAGATCGCACAAAATCAAATGGCAAGGATGTCAGAGACTCTTTCCCTTCAAGGTGTTTAAGAAATGGGTCATCAGTCAGGGTTAACCTGGGAGCTTAAGCTTTACATTTCTAGTCCTGGAAAATTGAATGAAAAGCCTTATACTGATGGACTGTGGGAAACAGGAGGTTAAAAGATCTAACCCTTACAAAATGTTTATGGTATAATTTGGTTTCTGAAATGGCATATGTGCTTCCATTTCACACAATTCACAAAAATGGTTTCCCTCTGAAACCAGATTTGGGCAACTTTGTGCTGCTTTGTGCAATCTGGCTGCCTGGGTTGACAACTAATTTCTGTGGGGGCAAAAAAAATCTTCATTGAAAGACTAGAGTTTCTGTTTACTACGACTATATTGCGTTCATTTGTAGTTAAGTAGTTGAACTTAATGTTCCCAGTTAGCAGAAACTAACATACCCAATTGCTTGTTTACGCAACTGTTTGATAGTTGAAATATGGTGTATAGCTAATTGCTCTAAATAATCATTTAAATGTGGTACACACTGTCAGTTTTGGCACCTAAAGGCTGATGCCACTTGGGGGAATATGTATCTTGGCACAACTTCTTTTTCAAATGTCCTTAAATGCTTTCCTGCATGGTTAAAATCTGTCACGGTTGGTCATTCAAGCACATTAAAGCATTGATGTCTTTCCCAGACAAAGCACCTGAAGAAGCCGTATGAGATCAACTTGATGGAGGAGCTGACCCTGAAGGGCATCACCCAGTACTATGCCTATGTGACTGAGAGACAGAAGGTCCACTGCCTCAACACACTCTTTTCTAGGGTGAGTACAATCCACCAATGGAGTGCTGTCTGCGAGCTAGTTACTCAGCTCGAGCTGCTCTGCTACATACACACGTGAGATGCCTCACCCTCCACACATCATCTACAAAACACACCCTAACAATTTAGTGATCTATTTAAACTACAAAAATTTCCCATCTCTCCCTCCAAGTGCCACTGCTGCCCTGAATTGCTGCTGCTCTTTCAGCACTTCCACCACCCCACATCGAGGCTATTTACTCATCACTCTCCAATATGTATGTAAACATGTCACGGGGAGTGATGAGCTCGGAGCCTAGATGGCAAACTCTTGACTTGTATTGTGATGCAGTTTATAAAACATTTTAAATGAGTTGTCTGACTGAAATGTAGATTAAGGGTTGCAGGGACATCAGTGACAGGGGTCTTGGGCATTAATATCTCTTCTGTATGTGACTCCAGTCCTTCAGTTTCCGAGCTGATCACATGTATATTTCCTTTCTTACAGCTTCAGATAAACCAGTCCATCATTTTCTGCAACTCTACCCAAAGGGTTGAGCTCCTGGCCAAGAAGATCACCCAGCTGGGCTATTCCTGTTTCTATATCCATGCAAAGATGATGCAGGAGTACAGGAACCGTGTGTTCCATGACTTCAGGAATGGGCTGTGCAGAAACCTGGTCTGCACAGGTTGGTGAAGCGCATTGGGTGTTTCAAAATCTGAGCTGGAATTTTTAAATATTAATGGTTGATTAGTTGGTTGACTGCTGATGATTGTGCTTGCTTTCTTTAAGACTTATTCACCAGGGGTATTGACATCCAGGCGGTGAATGTGGTTATCAATTTTGACTTTCCGAAAAGCGCAGAGACCTACCTGCACCGCATTGGAAGATCAGGTGAAGAATGCCCCATATACAAATTCACAAAGTCAAAACAATTTGATTGTGTTCGTTAGAGCTAACATGTTTCAAATCCGGCTCACCCACTCTTTAGGGCGTTTTGGTCATTTGGGATTGGCCATTAACCTGATCACTTCAGAAGACCGCTTCAACTTGAAGGGCATCGAGGAACAGCTGGTTACAGACATAAAGCCCATCCCCAGCAGCATTGACAAGAGCTTGTATGTGGCAGAGTTTCACTCTGTGGACCCAGATGATGATGGCGGTGATGGAGAAGCCAAACAAAAAGAATTGGGAGCAGCTTGAATTAATGGTTAGTTATCGTCACATATGCAGTGGGGACACAAAAGTTTTAGAGAAACAATGGTGACCTGTTGTGTTCAGATACTTCTAACAAATGGTAGAGTAAAGGGATTTATGGTATCCAGAAAAGCACAGCACATGAAAACATATCTTAGAAAGAAAAATGTTCTGACCATGACTTTGCCTTTTTTAAATTTATTTGTCCTAGCTCATGATTTGGATGGGTGACTATCTGTTGTCTGTCAATCAATTGCTGTATTGGTGGGCAGATTATCATAGATTGTAATAAAGAAACACATCTGAGCTGTCTAGCTTGAAACAAAGTAAACACTACCACTGTCTGATTGAGAGATGGCATCCTCTTTCATCAAGTAGATTAGCAGATTAGAGGTTTTTCAGGACTTAAAGGTTAAAGGATAAGTGTTGTCTTTCTTAAGCGGTAGAACAGCAGGTCAATGTAGATTTGAACGCAGAGCTCATCAGCACACTGGCCCAGCTGTCTTGACTGCAGGATTGCATGAGCAGTGAGTCATTCACACGGCTGTGATCAGAATTCCTAACTTGTCCTGTATTTGTTTTTCAGGAGAAACGCGGCACCTGGCATTCATCGCACACACTGTCAGACAAGATTCCAAGTGAAGATTTCTGTCCTCCACTTTGCCATAAAAATGGTCTTTTAAATTCCTTTTTATTTCCAGTTTTAGTTTACAGCAGTGGTCAGTTCTGTCTGGGCATAGTTTACAGCACATACTGGTCAGCTGGCATGTTTCACACTGAAACAGCAAATGTTAATCAGTCTGGCCTTCTGCAACACTGCCATTGATATCACTGTATCCTGTGACTTGGGCTGAATTGCTGAAGTCTGTCATTTATCTTAGCCTCTCACTACACTGGAGAGAAATTCTCATCAACCTTTTATGGTGGTTTGATGGTAGAGAAATGTGAAATCAAGGATGGACTTGAATGAATCAGCCAAGGTCACAACCCTGCTGTGTAGATGAGGCCCTTTCCACTGGTCATGTTCACCTCATGCTGGCATGCCTTTGAGTAGGTGGCCACAGAGGAAACCAAAGCTGTAGAGTAAACCAGAGTATTAACGTTAGAATAAGCTAGAATATTAAAGGCACCAGAAACCAAAATGACCACTTGAGCTTTGATGGCTATCTCAAAATAAGGCTGCCATGATGCTGCAGTTACAAAGGGCAGAAACAATATTGACAATGAACGTTTTATTATTATGATGATTATTTTTTTTAGAGTCAAGGGTTTTTGCTGCCTAAATATGACAGCTAAAGGTGACTGTCAGTTACGCTATATGGTTCTTTATGTCAAAGCACAAGCCCGTTAATAAGGGAAAGTCAGTTTACTATGTAATTGTTTTCAGATCCCTTCAAAGCTATGGAACCAGGCAGCATCTTCTCAGGTCTGTAGATTATTGTTGGTTTTATGTGAACCTGAAACGTCGAGAGGCCTTAGACAATTTAGGTTTTTTTTTTGTTTTGTTTTTTTTTTTGATGCCAAGACTCCCTAAATGTTAAATCACTGAGTTTGTTTCCACGCCCTCCCCTCTACACTCCAAAGTGCCTTAATCTAGCACCTGTCCGCTATGCTTTGCTTTTTTTCTGCCCAGTTCTCCATGCCATCTTTATTTTATGACATATTAAAAAATGTGGCCTGAAAAAGGAGCAGGGATGGTCATTCCCAACAGTAAGTCCCGATTGAGGAATTGCAGCAATTCCTCAAGAGTTTTGAAACAGTTACACCATGAAATGATTTCGTAAATGTGACCAGCTGCAGTTTTTTTTTTTTTGGTATGGCTTCATTAAACAATGACTCCTGACCACAGCACATTACATGAACGACAAGGTATCTAAAATGCGAGGGAGCACTGTTTCCATGTATTTTCTTTTTTTTTTTCCCCAAGTGAGTGCTGTCTTCTCTCCTCTACCTGTATGATTTACTCTGGTTGGTCTTGGCATCAATGTCAAGCAGCAGCAGAGAAGGGATCATTGTGTTTTTGCTCTTCCTCAGCTTCTGCAGTGGTAAATACTCCTGTCTTTTGTTCATGCCTGGCTCTGGAATACCCTTGTTGATGTTGGACTGTGGCTCTCTAGTTATTGAGCCTCAGTGAAGACAGAAAAAAAAAAATCCCTTTTCATTACAGTCATGTGATGCTTCTGTTGAACTTTAATGTGAAGTGTACTGAGAAGGGTATTTCACAGCCATGGCATTAAAAAGGAAATGTTTTGTATGTTGTCAACCGTGAGACCATTTTTGTCCCAGCTCTGAACTGTGGAGAATGATACACCTCCATTTCTTGTTATGACACCAGATTCGGTTGAGACAGATGCTGAGTTTATTTTGTATGAAGTGCGTCAATGCCAGCGCCTCGAAGGAATGAATAAAGTCCAACTACATCTCCATTGTTGTCTCTTGGTGTCTCTACTTTTTTTTTGGCAGTTTGCTTTCTTAAACCTTACTTACTAGCGTTTGCATTAGGAGCCGTTTGAAACTGTTCAAAGTCGTAAACTAGTATCCGTTAGGCTAAATTCGCATACAGTGTCATTCTTAACATCGCCTCCGTTACGTTAGCAACACAGACATAATGTTCATGAAACAGAAAAAATGACTTTGATGTACAAAATGTAAAGATGCCTGAAACAAAGCGTGTGTGTTTAGGTAAAGTAAACGTTAACCTGGAGGCAAGAGACAGGTGTACCCTTGGAATGTCATTCAACGGCAGACTGAATTAACCGACTGAGGGGCGAGTGAAGCCCCTCGCGCGTCAGCCGAAGTGGGTTGTCCCAGCGACAGCTCTGGCCAATGGCGATGGAAGTCTGACGTACAGCAGCCAATCACCGGCTTAATCGCTGGGAATGGGCGGGGAAACGTCAACTACGGTCACGGACGTTGTGAACTTTACCGGTGTTGAATTACCCCCCCGGACCCGAACCGTCAACGTGAGTAAACCGTTAATTCGTATGGATAATTGGCTAATATGAAGACTACCGATACACAAATTCATGGTCAAACGTTGTTCTTGTTTTCTCAGTTTCGGGTTAAGACAGGACTGAACTCCATGTCCCACCCACATGGCTAGCTCGGTAGCTAGCTAGCTAACATCGCTAAAGTTAGATTAGCTGTTGCAGATTAAATTAATGCTAGCAAAGCAAGACAGTTTGGCCGGCTAGTGGCTATTCACCAAATGGTACACACCGCAAAAAATGCATCTTGACGGCTGATTAGGTTTGATGGTTATATGTATAAACAGCTGTGGTCTAAGTTGTCTGTGTTTAGCTAAGTTGGGCCTTTAAGCCAAACATGGGTTAGCTGCTAGTTAACGTTTCTGTCAGGACAGTGGGAAAAGATGACTTAACATTAGCCAGTTGTATCCGAAGGGATCAAAGTTACCAGAAGGTAAGGTAGTCAAGGTTGTCACCGCTAAGCACGGCCATGTGCAGTGGGGTGTGTTAGCGCTAACGTGGAAGTCCTGAGCACCGGCAATGTCCGCAGTGCTATGCAGTGTATTTAACTTGGCGCTGGTGTTTTTTGAGAGGAAGTGTGTTTAACTCATCAAAACTATTCAGTGGTTAACTGCAAAGTCAATATTATACAGCTCACCGCCTCTCTCCTCTCAATCCCCCTTCCTATCCCCACCTTGCTCTGTTATATTCTCACAGTATGGGCAGTGTGTTGGCTGCCACCTCCCCCAGTCCAGCTGCAGCTGCAGCTGGAGGTGGCCAAGGGGTCCCAGGGTTGGTACCTGTCCCTCCGGGGTTCACCATGCCGACAGTGTCTCCCGTCCCTCCAACATCTGCATCCGGCCAGCCATCAGAAGATAAAGAGTCCCCCCTCCCAAACCCAGGCACATATGAGGAGTGCCACCGCAAATGTAAAGGTCAGACATTGAGCTTATGACTCGAGGGAATTTTGAGTTTTGTTGACAAATTATTTACAAGCGTTTGACTAATTCCATGGCAATCATCATATTTGCATCGACTTACATGGCTCTAATTTTTATTGTTATTTCTGTTCCAGAGGTGTTCCCTTTGCAGATGGAAGGTGTGCGATTAGTGGTCAACAAGGGTCTGAGTAACCATTTCCAGGTAAATTATAGATGTTGTTCATCTGTTTTTTTGTTTTTTTTCCTGCACACCAGTGCACACAGTTTGAGTGTTAGGGTTACCAAAATGAGTGAATATAATTCCTTGTACTGTGTTTTTACAGGTCAGCCATACTATAACCCTCAGTACCCTGGGTGATTCTGGCTACCGATTTGGTGCCACCTATGTAGGCAGTAAACAGACTGGACCCACTGAGGTAATGACCACTTTCCATCTCTTCAGTAATTCCTTAAACTCCTACACTCTTGTTCTTTGCTGCCTTGAAAAACACTGTACATAGGTTTACATGCAACTTCACATGCCATGCACAAAACTTGAAAGCCATCAGATTGACAACAGTGTATTTTATTCTGCTTAGTCATTCCCAGTGATGGTGGGCGACATGGACAACACTGGCAGTCTGAATGCTCAGGTCATCCACCAGCTAACAACCGCTGTGCGTTCCAAAATAGCCATCCAGGTATGCAGACTTTTACTGGTGTGGATATGTGGAATAGTATCCCAGGTTTTGGCTTTAAAGTCTATTCTAATCATTTTAAACATGTTGAATGCCACTTTGCCATTCTCCTCTCACATTTTTTATTTACTATGTGTGTTGCAGACTCAACAGCATAAGTTTGTGAACTGGCAGTGTGACATGGAGTACCGCGGGGAGAACTTCACCTCTGCTGTAACACTTGGGAACCCAGACATCCTTGTTGGATCTGGTATGATTGTTTCCCAGAATCACTGTCAAGGCCCTTGATATCGCTAGGCTGAATCCTCAAATCTATTGAGATTAGCCCTGACTACATTTCTTGATTAGGGAATTTATACGTCAAGTTTTAAATTGTTCAAAATGTGTGTCTGCGTTCACAATCCATGCTCCATAATGAGCACTGTCTGCAGAGATCTGGCCTATGGAAGGGTTTTGGATAAGATTACATAAGGTACATAAGATACATTCATCTGGTTATGACCATTTCGGGTGTGGAAATATGTACCAAGGCACACATGCTTATGCCTGTCTATGCTTGATATTAGGGGTCCGCCAGTCAGTCGTTTAATTTTAATTTGAACAGGAGGAATGTAGCTTATATATTGGATTATTTTACTTGGTTATTTGTTGGGCAAGGTAGAACCAGAAAAGACCGCTTCACTTTTTCAAAAGGAGAATGAATGCAGGATGTATGACACGTTTAGTTAAATGACTGATTGTGTTATTCAAATATGGAAAAAATGGCACAAATCATCCAGCCGTGGGCTATAGAGATGACTACCCCCAGGCTAGATGGTCATGGTAGAGACACATTGGACTGAGAGCTTCACGGTTACATGCCTACAGGCTACAACTAAGCACCTTCAGTTTTACATGTACAAAATGGCTTTTCAAATAATGGATGGGAATGTTTGGGAGCCTTATGCTTCATTTCTGGTGATGCAGTGCTGCTGTGACCCGGGCACAAGAGACGATTGTTTGTTTGAGAGTTTGTTTTAATTCTGTCAAGTGTGTCAAAGTTTGTCAAGCGTGTTGAAGTTGCTTGGATGCTGGCAAGTCTGTCTGGTCAGAAGAAAGTGAATGAGAGAACAAGAATATGATGATGGGGAAGAAGACTGTTGGAGTGCTGTTGTCAGTTACATCCAGTGTTTGCACACAACATGACGCTACATGGCTCAGCCGGGGGAAGAGACCAGGTGCTGCGTGTTAATAGCAGGGAATGGCTGCTGTCCTTATGGCAAAGGGCTGCATCAGAACTGGGCCTTGCTGGACAAAGATCCAGAGGAGTTGCCGTGATGGTGTGGAGGGCACGGAAACAAGGGAGGAGGGGTGGCATTCAACATCGACTCCACCTAAGGTGCAACAAGCCACCTCTGCCATCAGTGCTCTTGAACAACGCTCCTTCTCTGAGGAACAGGACTTGCTCCTGAACACAAGGGTCTCTAGTGAATACTTCAAGGAGAGATACAGAGACATGGCTTCAAAGACATTTTCCAGATCCTTTAGTTCAGGTAGAAGGCTGCTCAAAGCTTCACATTGATAGGAATAACAACTCAGGGAAAACCAAGGGAGATGGCATTTTTGTTTTTGTTAGGCACTTTTTGGTGCAGGAATTACACAACAAAAGAAATGGTAACCCTGACCTTGAACGTATATGTTTACGTCTAAGATCATTTTACCTTCCAAGAGACTATAGGAACATTTTCACCTGTGCTGTATACATCCTGCCTAATGGGAACACATCCAGTTGTGGCTTACATCTAGCTGGCTGTGTTCAAAACAAGCCTGATGCACCGATATTTGTACTAGACGTCTCCAGTCGCTGTAGGATGGGGTATGGTCTTCCAGAGTTCCAGCAATATGTCAGTTATAGCACACAAAAAATAAGATGTTGGACAAATGCAAAGGCATTATTAAAGGTGCATATGGTGCTAAGGTCGGACCCCCCTTTTGAAATTCATATCATAACACCATGCAGCAAATTCCCACTTTCAAGTCTGCCTTTAAAATAAGCAAATTTGTTTCAAAGACTGTCAGTGTCTGGCAGGATAGCAGTAAGGAGCTAAATGGTCCCTTTCTGGCCACAGATTGGATGTTTTCCTCCAAGACAGTAATATTGACAGCATTGTGGAGGTGATGACAAGATACATTTATTTTTGTGTTAACACTTTAGTGCCAGAAAAGACTGTTAGGATATACCCAAACAACAAAGATTACATCACACTTGAGATCCAACATTGCATCCGACAGAAAAAAGACAGGCCTTCTGGAGCCATAATCTAATCAAAGTGAGCAGTTTCGAGCAGAGAGCTAAAAGGGAGAACAACAGCAGCATAGTTTACATGTCAGTGAAACCTTTTCAATGAAGGACTCAAAAACGGACAAACAAACAAAATGACAAACCTGAAGTCTGACAAGATGGATAGAGTAATTAGTGATCCAAATGCAGTGGCCAAGGCTTTTACAAAGTTGAGCAATAAGAAGCCCAGTAGACCTGACAGTATTTTGGCTCTTCACCTTTAAACATTTTCTGATAAGTTGACCCCAGCATAGAGCCCTCTATTCCAGCTCCCCCTGTATAAATCAGATATTACTATACATTTCTCACAGGAAGACAACAGCAGGTGAAAGTTAACCCTAACCCTAACCCTAACCCTAACTCTTTGACATACAGGTTGTAAGTACAGGAGCTCCACAAGGTTGTGTAAGCTCCCCCTTCTTTTCACATTATATACAAATGACTGAAGAAACCAGAACACAAACAACTATGAGTTTTCTGATGATACAACCATACTCACATTTAAACAGATTCAGCTATGTATAAGTCAGAGATAGAAGAGGTTGTGCAGTGGTGTGAGGGCGCGCAACCTGATGTTAAATATGGTCTTCAATCCCAGGTTTCTTGGTGATTTTTCTCTACATGGAGAGAATTGAGCAGGTAATAATACAAGTACTTAGATACGGGGAATGTGCAATATCTTGATGTACAGCGTTTGTACAATAATTTGGTATAGGACATTTTGATCAATATCTTGATGCAGGACATCTGTGCAATGGATAAGAGGGGAAAGGTGCAATATTAATGTGGGAGCTTGCAGTATTCTTTGTCTGTTCTGGTGTGTATGGATCTGTGTGTGATACCGCATGTCAGTTGTAGTTTGATTGTACATGTAAATTGATAAATTGTGTGTGCGGCTATGTCAACTGTGTTCTCCTGAATGCCCAGGATAAATTTCTCCTAAAGTACAGCAAGCGCTGCTCTGTTGAAATGAAATAGGCTATGACAAATTTATTTTCTTCACCCGTTCAGAGTTAGCTAGATTCAGTCTGCACTGCACTGTGACTGTGCTTGAGGCAGAGTTGCCTGTTATGTATGTAGCTAGGAGAAAACTGGAATCATAATGTGATTGAAAAAAACATGAACATGAAATCAGTTGTTTGAAATTGTGAATCAATTTAGAATTGTAAAATAATCTTGTTTTTTTATGTGAATCTGTTGTACCAGATTGTTGCATTTTGCTGATAAAGAATGTAACTATTTTCTTCTATTGTGTTGTTGTAACTTCCTCTGGGATGAGCTGTTGTTTAGAGTTTTGTTGAGAATGTGTGCAGTTCTTAGCTCTGAAGCTCTGAACGTATGGATTTGTTGAGAGCAGGAGAGGAGAAGCTTAACAGAAACGTTGTGTGAGGTCATCTCTCTGGCTTGTATGGCTCGACTCAAAGTAAGGCAGTCTTGGCGATGCTGTTGGCGATCATGGAAATTGGAAATGGTTTCATGTGAATGTGTGTCTTTTTTTTTTCAGGTATATTGGTGGCCCATTACCTCCAGTCCATCACACCCGCGCTGGCTCTGGGTGGTGAGCTGGTCTACCACAGGAGACCAGGGGAGGAGGGAGCTGTCACTTCCCTCATGGGCAGGTACACAGGTACGACCCACAATGCACCATGATTTCCTGAACCTCACACTGTAAGACTGTAGGATTTCCAAAAGACTTAACCATTTATAAACTTGTTCTCTTTTTTTGATTACAAACTGCTTATGGAAAGTTTTTTTTAATTATTTATTATCTAGTAATGCTCTGTCTTTTATGTCTGATTGAATCTTTTCACTCAGGTGACAATTATGTTGCCACACTGACGCTGGGAGGAGCAGGAGCCCATGCTACATACTATCACAAAGCCAATGACCAGGTACCTAGCTTGTTAATGGTGTGCTGTGGAAGCCCCTCCTTTCTCACCTTTCTCAAGTGTCAAGGACTACTTCTTTTTTTGACAGTGCGGTGTGATGTGACTGAAATGTCTGTTGGTCAGTGTCTACTCAGCATGTGTGTATTTTTGTTTTATTTATGGTGTTAAGCCATCTCCCTTAACTGTTCACCTGCCGTATTATTAAACCAGGAGATCTCTTATTAATTTAACTTGTGTATTCTCCATTTTAGTTACAGATAGGGGTTGAATTTGAGGCCAGCACAAGGATGCAAGACACTACAACGTCTTTTGGTTACCAAGTAGACCTTCCCAAAGCTAACTTGCTCTTTAAAGGTAAATTACTGTAAATGCACATATACTCCCTTAATAGTTGAGTTTCTTTGTACCATTCAAAATGAACACAGATTTTCTTTTTAAATCTAGTTCTCTGTTTGCCTCACACCTCTGTCCTCTCTCTCTGTGTTACAGGCACAGTTGATAGTAACTGGGTGGTTGGGGCGACCCTGGAAAAGAAGCTGGTGCCGCTGCCCCTCACACTGGCCTTAGGGGCCTTCCTCAACCACCGCAAGAACAAGTTCCAGTGTGGTTTCAGTGTCACCATTGGCTAGAGGGCCGTGAGCCGCACCGAGCCAGCTCGCAGGTCTCTGCTTGGACCGGCACAGAGACACATAGGGACCTGGACTGACTTCTAGAAACCAGATTCAGAGACTCTCTTACAACTGTGATTTCTTGGACAGAGAGAGAGAGGAAGACAACTTACAAGGAGCCAGGATTGGCCAAGCCATGCCTACATACTGTAGCACAAATGTCTATTTCCTTTTTGGTGTATTGGATATACCCAGAGGCTGGAGGGATATAAGAAAAGAGAGAGCATCAGGCGATGCATGAGAACTTGTGATGTTATAATCAAACTCTAAGTGGTTAGACCTAATATATGGTGATGAATTATGATGGATTGAAATAAACCTGATTACTTTTGTAAAACTGGATGTCTGGTTGTTTATAGAAAACTAGGTAAATTGGCCAAGATTTGCAATAATGCTGCAAGACATTTTATGTCCCTGCCATATATAATTTGAGAAATCATGATAGTACTTGTAGGACTGAGTGAGATTAACTGTCTTAGGGTGTAAAAACCTTAACTTAGTGACAGATTTAAGTATTTTTCATTGTGATCATAGAGTAAAAGCTTACCTCTCATTCCTGCAATCATACATCAATTGTAGTTATCACTATGTAAGCTAAAATGTTTTTATTTGCATCTGTTGAGGAAATTGTTCCTTTTTGTGTGACAATACAAGAAATTTTACCATTTAAAAATTAACTTTAAAAGCAATTTTTGGGAGCATGGAAAACTAAACATACAGAATGTTTCATGAGGATGAAAATTCATAGAACAAATATTCAGTTGAACTAATCTGGAATCGAGTAAAGCAACAGAATGAAAGGTTATACATTAGTTTTTGCTGTTTGAGAGATAAAGACTCCATTACAAAAAGTCCTTATTTCTGATCAGGCACCCCCACCCTCTGACCTCAGTGTTTAGTATCACTGTTTGCCAGTGTCAGCTATCTGTGTAGGGCTCCCTATAAGAAAAAAAGCACAATTACAATCAGTACAAAAAATGTATTAGAATATCAAAACATCCTTATTTTTAAAAGTACAAATTGTGGTCAGAGATAAAGAATGTCCAGTCAACACGCTTCCAATGTCACTTTGAAACAAACAAATGTAATCTCTCAGTTTATAACAAAAAAACTGAGCTAAGGTGATAAACAACAACAAACAAGAACAAAAAGGCAAATACACAGAATTCTCATGGTGTAATGCATTTACTTGTCGCAAAAGTGTCCACTATCATCTCTGGTATCAAGTTACATGCCAAATAATGGCATAAAAGTGTGGCCTCACTTGCCATGAATCCAACAATAGCCATCATGCCTGGGTGAGACATGGAGCCTACTTCACCACCTAAAAATTGAGGAAGAGGAAAACAAGAAAAACATGCTGAAGCCACGAAGGGTCAAAATATAGTCATGCAGTCATGAGAATGGGACTGCATGCTGGCTATTCAAAGCTGATCAGAAAATATAAAATAAAGACAAAAATCTGAGTATAGGATGTAAGACTCAAAGTAATAGCAAATGCGTAAGAGCATCAACAACAAGGCATTAGGTAATAAACAGATGCACCGGTTCACCTGGCACAGAGGCATACTTGTTGCAGATGGCTGGAAGCAGAAATCCATGGCTTCAACCCACTGTGGTAAATAGCACATGAATTTACAGTATTAACTAATGCCAGATGTTGAATGGTAGATGGGAATTAATCCATGATGGCAGACTTAATGCCAGGCTCTTTATTAGTTACTGATGCAGTGAACAGTAATGCATGGCTCACTTCTTTATGAATTATTCATTAACTCATAATGATCCGTGCATCGATTAAGCAACAATGAAGGTATATTAAAGCTGTTTTGCTTTGCCTGTTTTTCTCTTACTGCTTATGTTTGCTACTGTTCTTGTATCACCTCTTGTCTGCTTGCCACCTACCACAATGTTTGTGTGCTGGACTGCATGTCTTTTATGAATTGCTTTAAGTAGAGTTCTTACTAGTGCTCAAAAGGTTCTCAAAGTCATGATCTGCCAGGTCAGATGTGGACACTCAGGCTCAGAGAGGCTAATCTCATTGACTGAGAATCCTCCCTGCTCCTTAATGAACCTCAAAGTTCACCTGAAAGGGCTTGGTGGCATTCAGGGGGACATGCAGGAGCTGCCAGTGACATGTTGGTGGACCTGGTGGGAGGTACGTGGCAATTACATTCTATGTGCCATGATCAATTACTTGAATTTATTAGCGAGTGCATCATCAGCTACAACCTGAATGCAAACTGCACTAAAGGCAAAATAACAAAATTTCAAAGTATCTAAGTGCTATTCAAATAATAGCAGGTAACTGTGCCTGAGGTCATTACTAGTGATCTTATGAGGCGCAGCTTTCCTGTCAAGACCCTCTTAACCCAGGAAGTCTCTGATCCAGACACCGAGCTGGTCTGACTGGTTCCCACTGTTGCAGTAAGTAAAACAAGAAACACCGGACATGACACTTCCTGCTGGGGCTCCTCCTCTTTGTCTCCAGCCAGGCTATATCTCCCTTCTGAGTAGATGCTGTTCTGGCGTAATGAAGTATCCTGTATCTTGAAACAGAATGTTGTATTTTAATAGTCTTGTACAGGTCAAGATATCTAACTTTGTAAGGTCCTAAAATCTTTGACCATGAGTTGGATTGACACCAAGGTTATTACACACATATCCTCACAAATTACACACATTGGCCTAATGAGAGTGTTCTAATTAAAATTTTATCTTAAATATCTGATCTGACATCTCAGACATTGCTGGTCTGATTTTGACAAAACTTTGAGAGATGATGCATTTTTGCCGTGGTCTTGCATTGATTGGAAAGCCGCAACTCTTACACTACTAATTGGAGGGGACATTTGGAGGGGTGATGCATTTTGGTGCTGACCAAAGGATGTCTGGATCATTTGAAGGGGAGAGAATATTTACTTGTTCGCCAAGGCTACAAATGTGGGTTATTTATATGGAGTTATACTGAGGGACTTCATTCACTGTTAAATAAAACAAGTGCTACTTAATTCCTCTACATATGTTGATTGCTCCTTGAGAAAGGAGAGGATACTTGACTTGTGCTGTGGTAATATCAAGGATGCTTAAACATGGGGATCTATTGCAAATGAAAACTATACAAAGGATGTATCAGGCAAATATCCAAATAGTGCAAGCGTAAATCTGAACTGAAAATAGGTATGGATGGAATATGGCAGGGAGTGAGTACACTGATTGGAAAAGAGGAGGATAGTGATGATCTGACCTTTGCTAATGATTTAAACAAATCATATGTTAGGTCTGAAACATCAGACTTTCCCACTGAATGTAAACTGATTATGGTCAGCCTCAGCTTGTAATCACAAAAACAGAGGAGGTTTGTAGAGCCTTTAAAAAAGATAAACCGAAGACAGGCTGAGGTAGGATCAGTAGATACATGAATCTAGTCTCCTTGTATGGAAAATGTCACTTATAGTACCTGGACAAAAAATCATCAAAGATGACTTATTGACCGGTTGCTTTGACATCAGTTACAAATAAAATGCCATGAGAGGATTATTCTAAACCACGACCTTATGGAGGTGTGACATGAACTAGACCCGTTACAATTGGTGTATAAGACAAGGCGGAGCACAGAGGATGCTCTTCTGTATTTGCTGCATAACATGTACTGTCATCTTGATCAGCCCAAGCGATATGCACGTGTTCTCTTTATTGATTTTGCATCTTTTAAAACCATTAGACCACATGTTCTGAAGGAGAGATCACGACAGCTGGAGGTGAATGGTAATATCATCAGATGGGTAGAGTGCTTTCTGACTGATTGCAGTATGTCAGAATAAATTCTACCTCATCTTCTCCTATTCTTAAAAATGCGGGTGATCCACAAGGGAGCGCTATATCACCAGTCTTATTTGCCTTATATAGAAATAAATGCAGAAGCAACTCATCTATCATTTCACTATTGAATTTGCGGATGACACGGCAAGTGTGGGTTTGATCCAAGAAGATAAAACAAGCTACCGGGCCTGGATGAGTCAGTTTGTTGGTTGGTGTGAGACCAGTTTCCTCCAATTTAATACTAGGAAAACTAAATCATATTTGATATTAGTGTGATCACCGAAAACTGTGCCTGCAGGGGGTGCTGTTGCACAAATATGTGAATAGCATTGTGCAAATGAATGTGATAGGATGACGCATCTCCTATTGCTTTTTTAAAATGTATATAAACTTGGTACAATTGTGGAAAAAAGAGATGAGATTACTTTTCCCCTGTCGCTTCCTGTCAGAAAGAGGATCTGTGCTTTCCTGGTAATTTTTTTTTTCCTTTACTGAAGAGGATAAAAATGCTGGAAGTGATTTTTCCACTGACATTTCTGCTATTAACTGGAACTCTGAGAACTTCAGCCTTTTTTTTTTTTTGCATAGTTTAAATTTTGTAATGTGAAGTAATCCAGCAGGTTTTCAACTCAGCTGCACCAAATACATAATGATATCTAAAGGCCATAATGACTTAGTGAGTGATTCCACATTATACAGGTTTACAATATAGTAAAATCAGTGATAGCTTATAGGCCTATGGATGCAGGTCCTGACTATACAGCTCAGTTTTAGCCTAATCCATCTGTTATATCCATTTAAACAGACTAATTCTTGTCTCAGCCACACAAAATAGCAGAATGTGCAAATGCTTCATGTATAAAATAATATGTTCTGTTCTGTATCTGCTAGCTCATTTTTCATCATGAGGGTGACCACCGTAGAATGTAAATTATGGTTTAAGTGATGACACTTAACATTGCTCTCACAAAAACTGGACAGACAGTTGACACACAATCTGTGGCAAGGTTGGGGATGCTGAGAGGAGCAACAGGAGTGTAAATGAGATAATAAAAACACTTACATGTGCAGAAATACACCTAACATCTCAGTCAAACTTAAAATTGCATCCCAGCAGCTTAAATTTCAAGTCATTTTGCTCTTGCACGGTAACAGAAAAATCATCAGTTTAACTGTTACTGTGCTGAAATATGCCTTTGAATTTATAGGATAATTTTTCATGGCTTACAATTTACTTGAGACAAAGGGTGCATATTAATGTCATGACTCTTGGACATGGAGTACAGTGGAAAATCTTTTAATGTTCAGTGCAGAAAAAAAACTGAGATGAAGGTTTTAGGATTAAATCTTTGGCACTGACAGAAAATGTCTCGGCTTTACAGGTAAGGGATGTATGTTTTCTGCAGCAACATTATATCCCATTCTCTTCCTGCAGTGCAAAGCTGCCATTTTCAGAGTGTTGAGGGCAAGGCTGCTGCCATTACAGCCACCAACACTGTCAGCATAGAAAACACAGGTCCTGTGGACAGACTGGGAAGAGCAGAATCAGAATTGGTTATGAGCATTGTGGTGATAATAATGATGATGCTAAAGATTATAGTACAGTAGCAGCTGATAAAGGAAGATGGATAATAATAATTGCACCCTTGGGTTTAGGGAAAAATGTCAGGTTAGCTCTCCCTTTAGGCAGCTTGAGCTAGTCGTTACTACTCAAAGGTTACATTAAAATGTGCTCTATTTCCTATCACATCCTTGGTTTCATTTCATATTTATGCCCCAGCGAATCAGTTCAGTGTGTCCTCACACGATCTGAGAGGTGATACCAGACATACACACCTGACTGCAAATGATGTGGTGGCTGGCGTGTTGTTGTCCTTCCTGGCAGAGGAGGAAGACATTGTCAATAGTTTTTGTAACTGTGTTTTTTTTATTTTCTACACTCCGCATGCAGTTTACTGTGTCCCTGTGTATGGGAGTCTCACTTATTATGTATCAAATAGTAGCGTTTCTTACAGTCGGTTTAGGCAGGTCCCACTGTCATCTGAGTGTATCAGTGTGGCGTGATTCAACTTGGTCCACAGGGGATCCTTCAGGTCTGAGTTTTTTAGATGCAGACTCGATAAATCTGGAAATCAGATCAGCGCTGAGGCTTCAGTCCTTGTGAACTTTTATTTTGTTTGGACGGGTGTCAAAAAGTTTGATGTAAATAATAATTAGCATGCTGGAAGAACATCAGTCTTGCTGCAAGGTCATGATATAATCAGCTCCTCCTGTTGGCTCAGATGCCTTACAACATTTAGTAATGCCATGAAACTGCTTACCCTCCAGTTTACATGGACAATCAGCCGTTAAAGTTCTGGTAATGATTTAACAACAGTATACTTCAAGATCATCCACATACATTTTAAATCAATTTAAAACTCCCATATTTCAATGAGTGTAGTCACGACACACTGGTTAATCAGGATTTATATTAACACAAAGAGAGGAAGGAAAAAAATGTTTTATGAGCTTGTGTAGCACTTACCATCAAAACTGAGAAGAAAGAAGACATCCCCTCCTTTTAAAAACTTTCCAGACCAGAATGCATCAAAGGAGAGGAAGTACCGGTAGCCAAGGCTTGGGCCAGCGTAGTACGAGCCTCCACTGGGGTCAGTTACAAGATGCCCCACTTTCCTTGGGTTATCCCAGTAGAGAAATACCTCTCCATTGTCTTGTAGCCATAATACAATTTGGTTGAGGAGTGAAACACAAAAGGAAAATTTACACTCTCCAGCTCATCATATATATGCAGTAATTTTCATCTCAGAATCAGTCACTCACCTCCAGTGAATGTTCTCTCTGAATTGGTTGTGATGCTTAACTGCTTGGACATCCGCTGCTGGATATGATGGCGCTGGTCCAACAGAAGCATAGTCACCTGCCTCCGAGCGCATGGCCACTGCAGCTGCTCATCCCAGTCGGTGGACACCAGCCGGAAGAAAACTCCAAAGCGATCAGAGTAAAGATACAACAGGAGCTGTACTCCGTAGCCCTGTCTGGTTAAGAACCGTGGACTCAGTAACGTAGTGCCAACGCTGCTGTTTGTCAGAAATTTAGCAAAGTTGGGGATGCGCCAGACATGATGTGGACACTCAGTCTCAGACAGGTTGATGTCATCAATGGAAAAGCCTCCTGTAGAGTTTCCTACTCCTTTGCGAACCTCAAACTCCACCTGGAAGGGCTTGGTGGCGTTCAGAGGAACATGGTGGAGTTTCCAAAAAGACTGAGGTGGACCTGGCAAAGGACCATGAATATGAATGCTTTGATCAGATTTTTTTTGTGACTGTGTCTCTGATCAGTTTCAGTCCAAAATTATGTTTTTCAGAAAATGCATTAAACATTATACATATATAATATACTGTACATGTACAAATGTCAAGTTAGTCAGTGTTTTGTACACAGCAACATTTTCAGTATCAAGAGACAATTATTTGAAGTTTACTGTTTGGATTGTTTGTCCACTCATAGGGTGGATTTAGCTGTGACTGGTTCTTCAAAACTATCTAAAAGTGTAAACTGTGATATGGACTTCCTTTGATCATTTTTATATTTTTACACTCACTCACCACACATTTGTGGTAAAGTGCAAACTATTCGACATGTGTTGTCTGAGTGACCATAAAGGCAGATAGAAACTGTCTAGATAAATATAAATAAATATCATACAATCACCTGTGATCTGGTCCATTAGACGAATGGATTCCTTTGCATTTCCCTCCTTTACATGCTCCCTGATCCAGATGTTGAGCTGGTCCTGGTCACTCCCACTGTGATAATAGAAAAACTGGAGGCACTGAAACTGTCTTTTTGGATTCATTCTCCTGCTCTGCATTTTGGCTCCGTCTCCCACTTCTCCAAAAGCTGTGCTACAGTGCATGAAGAAACCTCTACCTACAAGAGTCATGAAATCCAGGCCCAGTTCTTTAGCATTAAAATCATCTTCTTGATATGGGCTTTTAATGGAACAAACACAATTCTAGTGCAAAAATGAACTTGGAAAACCAGCCCATTTTTGCAGCTTCTCTCTAAACTTAATGCATAATAGCTTTTTAGAATAGAGCAAACTCACCAGTTTGATTGGTCAAGGTATTGTTTGAAAGAGTGGATGCTGTTTTAGTTTCTAGGAAGAAAATAACACAATGTAACATTTAGAAAAAGAAGCTAAGTAGCCCACTGTTGATGATGATATACCTGTGATCTGCCACTGCTATCCGTGGGAACACAACAACCCTGTGTTCAGAAGTCACCGAAATGAATACTTTAAATAATAATGGAATAACTGAACTAACTGAACTTTTGTGATCACAGATAATGGCGTATTTATTGATTTTTACACAGACACACCTCCACCTTTACACACCTCCATGTGCACCCAGGTTGGTGTGGTCTGAGAAAGGCCTAGTGTTGGTGCTCTCCACTCCCTCCCAGCTGGCATTTCCTTTAGCACAAAAGGTCATATCACACAGCCTCTCATTCTCAAAGTTGCATGAGTCCAGAAAGGTGACAGCAGATGCTGAGGAATAAAGTAATATTTGTCAACATCAGAGAAAATATATGACAATACCGCAAGGTCATAGTGTTTTATTGATGAGCTACTTACTGCAGTTATAGAGCATTCTTAACTTCAGAATGTCATTGGCACTCATATCGTGACGTTGGCCAATTACATCCTGGTACTCTGGTTGATTGGTGATGATGGTGGACCCGTTGCCGTTAGAGAAGGCATCTTTATCATAGTGCATCACCGACCAGTAGTCATATGGAGTACCAAGTGTAGTAGTGGAGCTTGAACCGTGCTTTAAAAAATTGTGTTCCTTCCCTGAACAAAAAACATGTTTATGTTTGTCGTAAATTTTGGTTGCAAGTTTTATTTCTGGTGCTTTTTGCGGAAGTAGCGCTACTTGGAATTAAATCTTGCTGGATTAAACATCATGAGTTAAAATGTAAGGAAACCTTCTTCAATGTTTTCCCAGACAACGGTCACATGGTCATCTCTGTCATATCTGGACTGCTCATGCCAGAAGCCCAGTGCATGGAGAAACTCATGCTCCACTATTGCAATGTGATCACACCACTGGCCAATAGAGAGATTTTGGTTTCCCCCATGTTGATTCCCAACATACGACCAGCATCTATGAAAAAATGAAAAAAAGATGAACAGAAAGACATTTAAATTACATAAAAAAGTATACTGGAGAAACAATCATATATTCATGCGTTAGGCTATATTAAAATGAATAGGTTGTTATAGTATAAGTAGGACGTGTATCATAGGTATATGAAGAAACTGGAAAAACTCCAGTTATGTGCAGGTAAGGTTAAACACACAAATCAGAGCAAATGAGATAGGGAAATTAACGATAAAAAATGAAAAAGTAATACTGCAATACAATGAATAGGGAGCATTCTGTGTTATAGTCACCAGTGATGGAGTGCATTACCCATCATCTTTAATGACTCGGATGTAGTGTGGCTCCTCCTCCCGGGGTTTGAAGTCAACGCAGGTCTTCAGCCGTATTTGCTCAAAAGCACGTAGAATTACCCCTTTGGCATTCAGGTCTGTTTCCAGCAGAGCAAACATGCAGAGCTGTTAGCTATGAGTCAGCTGTGTAAACCAGAAACTGCACACTTTCTTATTCCACTCTTTTCTTCACATGTGAATGAGCACAGAGAATCGATCACTCGTGCGTTTTACCGAGGCTCTCATCCAAAATGTACGGGACAGGAAGCTCCCATTTGTATTGCTCTCCCAGAATGATGTTCCTGTCTCGGCCCTGTGAAGACGTACCGGATAATTTGTGTTCTCATGCCAAGAAAGATTAGAAATACAGTGACTTTAAAGTTAAGATATTCAACACAAAGTATTCTTTTGCTGTATGCTTTTTTTCCTTCCCTGCATTCAAGTATGTCAGTACAAAGGTGCTTACAGTCATCAGCAGTATGTCTCCCTCATGCAGATCCAGATCTAAAATCACAGTGTTTACTCTTAAATTCGTTTGTAATGCAAAATGGCAAAAATATGACTGCTGTTTTGTTCATATTGCAGCATATAGCTCTTTAAACCTACCACCCACCTTTGTTTATGTCAGCAATGTCTAGATCTATGTCTTGATCCTCATCTCCTTCAGCTCCTGTTAGGATGATCCACAGCGTATTAGGTTGTAGAAATCAGTAAAATATACATCCAGAGGGGTAGCTGTTAGTAAAATGTAATGCATGTTTTAAAAGGGATCATGAGGTTCATATCACATGTAGCCATACTGTTTCAAATTATGAGTCATGCCAATCATCATCAGCCTTAATCTGTGTTTATCCCAAAAGTCATTTTCTCAGCCTACTTCATATCACCTCTAATGCTTTTTTCTGATGCAGTGGGCTGTGGACACAAGAGGACACGGGTGAGACACATAAACGATTATAGTGGTAATGATACAAGCACCATCAACAATATGAATGAAATACATATTCATAGACAGAAACCTACCTTGGCAGACGCTTGCTGCAAAACCAAAGTCACCAGGAGAATCATACTAAAACACGTTGTCTGTCCAGAAAGGGAAAACATTTTCAGAAAATCAAGGGAAAAATTAAACCCAGGTTTTCTGGTCTGATGTAGTATTGTAATTACTTTCTTCTCAGGGAACTCAAAGAGTAAATTATAAGGAGGGTCTTGATGAGTGGATTATTGCTGTAATGGCACTCGACTGCACTGGAAAGAGCCTTTTCATTAGCAGAACTGACCACTTACTGTGAGCAACCATTAATGTGCGGGTTTGATCAGTCACAGTGTTACAAGTGTCTGGAGTAGTAAAACACATGATAAACAAGCCATCATACAGAGGCCTGATAACAGTATGTGACAGCACAGTTTAACAACATGCAGTTTTATTGTGCTCGACGATAAATTCATCTGTCCATGGTAAGCTGTGATACACAAAGTAACAATTAAGAGATCAGAGAAATAAATTACACGCACAATAAATAAATAAACAATGTGATCTGCCTCAGTGCTCTTTGTGTGCATTTACACACACGCACACGCACGCACACACACACACACACTGAAACTTACTTCCATGCTGGTGTGGAAGGCTGCACAACAAAGCTGCTCCACTGACTGTCAAACCTGCCTGTATGAATGCAGTATAAAACCTCTGTTTGTCTCACTAGTGGACATTGGACATTCTCAAGATACATCATCCTCACACCCATCTGACTATAGATTGACAGCGAGGAGGTTACACTTTAAAAGACTTCCAGACTAAGTGAAGTGTTTTCATGACTTTCAGCGCCATGCAGGACAACTGATTAACACGTCCCTCTGTGTGAAAGACTGTGCAGCCCAAAGAATAAGTGACAGGAATATCATCTGCTTAAGTGGGCCAAATCACACTACACCCTACTGCCCCAAAACTTCACTGACCCTGTAGCCATCTTATGCCCAGTTCCAAAACGAGCTAATGGCCAAGTACAAAGACAGGAAGAAATATATTATGTAACATTCACATATATGGTAGCATGATGTTCAGAGTCAGAATCACCAAATAAAGATCATCCTGAAAAATAATCAAGCTACTATCTATCATCATCACTGAAATTTCTCTCACTCCAGTGGTACTACAGGTTTTCTGCCCCCAGGGGGCAGTGGTAAGCTGAGTCAGGAAAGGCATTCATTGAGAAACAGTCATTGTGGTCATGCAGAGATTCATTGTTTTCTTCTGCATATGAAAAACAAATATTTAAACCAAACAGTATTTATATTAGTTATAATATGTGTAATTGTTTTACTAATGTTAGACTGCATGATTTTCTTATTTGAAAATTTCAATTTGCACTTCATTTCTGAATGATAAGCACTTCATTCTGAAACATCTGTTCTGTTGTCGATTCATTTGCATTTTTCCATCCTTTAATGTGGGAGAGCTACCTTCTGTTTCTTCAAATTGCAATTATTATCATATTTTCATTACTCTTTTTTTTCATCTGCAGAACAGTGACTGTCATAGTGAGCAACAGACTGGCACTGCCAGGGGAAGTTATACTGTTACACCTCTCGTTTAGTAGTCTTGCACGTGAGAGACTTCACATTTGCCTCTGGGTGGTGCCATGTCCGAAGGTTCTCTGACAGTGTCTCTGATGACTGATGTGATGAGATGCATCATTGTGGCAAACCAGGAGCAGTAAAGGAGTCTAATCCGGAGCTTCAACATGAAGATGAAGCACTGAGTGAGGATGTGAGGAACCACTGACTGCTACCAACTGTCACCATCCAGGATCTCAAGGTGATCAAGATACAGTGTTATGAGTTCATGAGGATGCACATCATCAGCAAACCAGGCAGGTGTAACAACACAGATGCGTTCCACAAGAAAGGACGGATAGGCTTTTCTTGCTGGGAAGGCTTAAGTCATTCAAACTATTCAGGGTGCTGACAATTACCCATAAATGTGTATCAGCTACAGCACTGCTCTTGGTCGCTGCATGCTGGGGATACAACATCAAGGCAGAGAGCAGGCTCAGTAAACTGGCTCCAGCTCTGGCCCAGAGCTGAGTTTGGACACTCTGAGGATGGTTGCAGAGGGAATTTGAGGTCTAAGCTGAATGCCATCTTGGATGAGCCATCCAGCAGCAGGAAGTGGCTATTCACATTATTCCTCCAACTGGTAGGCAAGAGTTCATCCCCCACATGAGAAAGATACCCGACCTGCTCCAGGAGTGCAGGAAAAGTTGGCTGGCGAGGGTGCAGTGGTAGCCAGCCCAAACAGAATATCCCCCTTGGAGTGTTTACACAATATAGCACTAATTCTAAAATCAAAGCGTCTGTGCCGTGAACTGATACAGCTCTGGAGTGCTTTCAACGCTTCACCCCTGAGGTGTAACAGGGAGCACTTCAAACGTTCATGTGTGCCAGCTGCACAGTGCTTCCTGCCACAATGGGCCCAGCCTCAGTCATAACAGTAGGACACACTGCTAATGTTACTCTGGACTTCTCTCCACAACCGCTTACATAATTCTGATTTGTATTCATGCATGCAACTTGTACATATTCCCTCATATATATGTGTACACGAGACAGT
The DNA here is from genome assembly GCA_900302555.1 of Myripristis jacobus. Classification (NCBI taxonomy): domain Eukaryota; kingdom Metazoa; phylum Chordata; class Actinopteri; order Holocentriformes; family Holocentridae; genus Myripristis; species Myripristis jacobus. Next base: position 2,783 of record OMLB01026682.1, on the reverse strand, counting down.
ACCTATTTCTGGGTCGTTCTCTGTATGTCTGCAACCTCCATCTGCAAATGCTGACAATACACATTTTTACTCCCAGACACATTTCTGCACATTATTTCCATATGCAGAGTTATTAACACTGTATGTTTGTATGTACATATGATGATATGAATGCTTATGATGCAAATTTGCATGTCTAGACACATTTATGCATAGATGTTTTATTTTCTTCACCTGTACACCTGATAACGTAGCTAGAGATGTAGAATTTGACATCCACTTCAAAGCCCCAAATCTTGCAACTGTATCCTGCATCTTCACTTATTTATTTGGTTTTGTATTATTCTCAGTACTTTCAATGTTTGATTGCTGTAATTGCTTTTATCTTCAGTACTCTCTGTTTGTCTTATTTATTTTTTAAACTACATCCTGTAATTGGCTGATGCACTGACCTAATTTTCCCATGGGGATTGTTAAAGTTTCATCATGTTTTCCATGTTTACTTCTCAAAACAAAGCAACGATGAAAAGGTAAACTGCACCGTAGGCAAAGTGTGTTTACTTTGACAAAATGAAAAATAATACGAAATAACAACAGAGCCGTGTCTGAGAATGTATTACACATTAAATTAAAACTGCGAGGAGATGAAACACAAATGAAATCACGAGCAAGTGGCCTGACTGGTGCTGAAATTGTCCGTTTTCCAGTGCTGCCATTTCAGTTTTAGAAGTCTTTTTCTTTTTTTGTATTTTTCATCAGGTTTCACAGCATGGAATGTAGGCTGCCAGTTTGATGCACTTTCCACAGAGGTAAAGGACACACTTTTGGCAAACAGTGGTGGTCCTCCTGATGCTGATGCCTCTGCGCTGTGCTCTCACAGGGATGTGCATGGGCGCTGATGTGGCGTCTCTGGTGTGCTTTGCAGAATAGAAGCAGTTCATTCTTATACTTCATTCTTTCCTGTGTCTCTCTGGTTATTCATTTCCCGTGTTTTTTTCTTCTTCAGTTTAAAAATTAATAACAACATGAGGTGTGAACATTTCACTATACAAATGACTACAAGTGTGGTTGTCAGAGTGCAGCTCCACCAGACTGACCAGGCTGACTCCAAGCGGTCACAGTTGTCACCCTTGCAGCTTGGAGAGACGGAGGCGGTCAACCACAACAATGAGACAGAGGGCAAATTCCAGTTGAAAATTTCTCTCTTAGGCAACTACAGCAGTGCAACAAGTCAGCCTAATGAAGGATTAACATGATTCAACATCACCTCTGTTCTCTATAAATCAGATTAGTTAAGAGCTTTGAGTAATTATTAATATTTTCTCTTTGTTTTCTGTAATTTATATTTATCTCTGTGGCAAAGGATAATCCTGCCCTATGAACTTTTAGCAAAATAAGCACTGCAAGATTTACTAAGTAAATTTAATTTAAAGTGGCCTTACTCTAGTTAAATGTCCAAGTTAGCCTCGGTAAAATGATTCTTGGAAGTACATTGTATTACTGTATAGGTACTGTATAGGAATATTTCCCTACATTACTTATGTAACACTAGTAGGTACAGTATGGATTAAGGAGATTTTAACGAAGCCATTCAAATGGTGTGATGACATTTTAAATTGTTAAATGTTAAATTATGTATTAGGAACACTTGAATTAAGTACATACTCAATAATATTGTGTTCTTACAATACATTCCCATAGGATGACAGTGGGTTACTTTGGAATAAGGCCAATGTAAAGTGTTTCCTTTTCTTACCTTTATATTTTATACTGGAGGAACTTCAAGCAGTTGATCTCCAGCATTAGGTGGACGTGAAGGTCCACTATCACCACTGCTGTGCTTTTTGCCACCGCAGGTTTTAGGTACATATTGAGATACTTTATTGCCCTCCAAGGACGAAACTGTTTTCACAGTCTGCTCATGGAAACATTAAACAGCGGTGATGGAAGAATATGAAAAACAATAGAGAACAATGTCAGCAGACGTAACAGTTCAGCGAGCACAGATGTACAGACCTACTGGCACTAGAAAGACAATACAAAGACAATTTTGTAAAGACTAGCCTGTGATGTTATTGAGGATATCTGTTGCAAATGGCTTTCAATATCATTTTTAGACAAAGTTTTCAAATTGAACAGAACAAATTGTACTACCAACAGGGATGTGATGATTTATGTAACCTTTTGGAAATATACAGGAGTGTGGACAACATTGAGGGGCTCATTTGGTTCAATAAAAGGTTTGAATAGTGAGTTCAGTCAAAATTAATAACTAGATCAAGACAAACCCCAAATCTCTACCTGCTCACTATAAAATTTAGTCAAGTCTCTACACTGCTCTATCACAGTTGTACCACTGGGTGGCAGTGTAGCCTTTTCTATTGAGACAGTGGCTACTGATGTCATTTCAAGTCTGAATAATCTTGCAAGATGCTTAAGCCAGCACTGCAGCAATAAAAACACAGATCCAACCTGTGAGAGACATTTTTCTGTATAAACTGCAATATGCCAGATTACTCCTTGCTGTTCAGACCTCATATAATTACATCTCTAATCAAACCACTGGTCTGAAGCCAGTCTTATCTGTGGGAGAGAACAATGGCACGCGGAACAAACGACACATAGCCAGAGGGGACTGGGATTTACAGTGACCCATCAGCATGAGACAGTCATCTTGTCATCTCCACAGGCACTGATCTGCTTATCAACCAGAGAGCAATATTCTGGTAACAACCACTTATCTACATCAAAACAAGACTGAATCTCTGTTTGTCACTACAGAGGGCAAAGCAAGATGTGTCTTG
>OMLB01026681.1:0-13001 GCA_900302555.1 Myripristis jacobus | reverse complement strand
TGAAACATTTTGGTACAAATATGCAGAAAAGTAACCCATAACTGGATGCTAGAATTGCAAATATCTCCACGGCAACAGTGAACTTCCCTGGAGAGCTGACATAAGCCGGGATAAAGGTGATCCAGACAGCACAGAAAATCAGCATGCTGAAGGTGATGAATTTGGCTTCATTGAAGTTATCAGGTAACTTCCGAGCTAGAAAAGCTAGAATGAAACATAACATAGCCAGGAGTCCTATGTACCCTAACACAGCCCAGAACCAGATTGGGGATCCTAAGGCACACTCTAAAATAATCTTTTCCTTATAGTGCTCCATATTCTTGAAGGGAAAGGGCGGGTTGACTGTTAACCAGAGGATACAAATGACAACTTGTATGAGAGTGAAGGCCAGCACACTGAGTCTTCGCTGTGCAGGCCCAAACCATTTCATAACATTACTGCCTGGAAGTGTAGCTCTGAAGGCCATCAACACCACGATAGTTTTCCCCAGAACACATGAGATGCAGAGGACAAAGGTGATGCCAAATGCTGTGTGGCGCAGCATACAGGACCAGTCAGAGGGCTGGCCAATGAAGGTCAGAGAGCACAGGAAACACAGAGTCAAGGAGAAGAGCAGCAGGAAGCTCAGCTCAGAGTTGTTGGCCTTGACTAAAGGGGTGTCCTTATTGATCAAGAATAGGGTGGACACAATTAAAGTTAGGAGTACCCCAAACAAACAAAAAAATACCAGTACTTTGCCCATAACCTCAGAATAGGACAGGAACTCAACATTTTTCAGTACACATGTATCTCTCTTTTGATTCGACCAGTATTCTTCAGGACACTTTGTGCAGCCATTAGAATCTGTAATGGAAATGTTGTCACTAGTATTGAACTGCAATAAGTTAGAGACTGAAACAGCAATCAAGAAACCTTACCACAGTGAGTTTCAACATGATACACAGGCTCTGGCAAGCAGATGTCATGTGCATATCCACAAATTTCAGATCTGTGATCCATGTACCTGTGGTGTTACTGATTTCTCCCTCTGCACATGGTATACAGTCATAGCAGCAGACAGGCTTTCCTTTCTGAAGGACCTTATGAGTTCCTGGAGGACAGCTCTCGCTGCAAACTGAGACAGGCAACTTTGAAAGAAAGAGAAAGGAAGGAGTTTTATATACATTGCACATATGCAAAGCACAATAAAATGTGAAAAATTAGCCTAATAAGAAACACATAAATTGATGTATTTTAAAATGACTGTAATAATTATATTGTGAACCCTGCCTCTGTCTTTCCTCCGGGCCATCTTATGTCTTCGGTCCTGAGGACAAACCTCTGTCCAGGGAGCAGGGAGGCATCATAGTAGCCCACGGGTTTAAACTTGACTGAGCCATCTGATCCACGCTGCCAGTTCACCACCTCATAACGGGCCATTGTTGCTCCAGTGCTGTCAAACCACACCTGGTCCCCATTCTTAATGGTAAAGTTAACTCGCTTTAGAGACTCCACTACCTATAAAAGGGTAGGCAATATGTCACGTTTCATTACTTAAATAAGAACTAAAATTGTTAAGCAATGAGTTAATTTTACCTGCCACGGAGAAACTTTGACAGTCTTATCACAGCCCAGATACTTTGAGCACTTTAATATGCGGTGCAGAGAATGGGCCACAGCATAAATAGCTTTGTAGATATTGCTGGAATACCTCAACTCGGCCACATCATCATTATAATCTTTTAGCTCAATTAGATCCATGATTTCTTTGCAGGGTGTCATTACTGTCACACTGTCTACATTTGCCTCCGTGCACTGAAATGCTTTCTCCCAGAACTCTTTGATTACAAACTCAGTAAAGCCACTGATATTGGCCTTTTGTACAGCAAAACCCAGAGAGCCTCCTAGCACGCTGAAGCTGGTGGGTGTCACTAGGCTGTCAGCAGTGATCCAGGCCTCCACACCAATAAACTGCAGGCCTGTGATGTTGTGGAGGCTCAGCTGCTCCAGCAGGTTATTCATCTCCACATGTGCCAGGAAACCCACAATGACGCGGGCTGTGCTCTTGCGAATCACCTCTACCACTTTCAACAGTTTTTCTGGTTCCGTCCTGTGGAATTTCTCTGTGTACTCCACACACACTCCTTCCTCCTGGGCTGCAGCAAGGAAGATGGCCATTCCATTGTTGCCATAGTCGCTGTCACTGTTGATTGCCCCCACCCAATTCCAGCCAAAGTGCTTGACCAGCTGGGCTAGAGCTCGGCTCTGGTAGAGGTCACTAGCAATGGTGCGGAAAAATGAGGGAAATTGCTTTCTGCTGCTCAGACACTCACAAGTAGCTGAATGACTGATCTGAGAGAGAGAGAGAGAAAGAGTGGGCAGATAATTGTGTGTGACACATCAATGCGCTCCACATACACTGAACATCATATTCTGATATCCCTCTCACCACTGGTATTTTGAATGGCCCAGTAGTACGTGCCAGTACTATGGTTGAAGAGGATTCAGACTCCCCGATAATGGCGTGAATGGCTGACTGACCAGAGCAGGTCTTCCCCACAGTCCTCTCATCACCGTTCATCAGAGCCATTGATGTATGCACAGATGATAATGTTGAGCCACAGTTGTCATAAATACGGTAGCCAATAGAAACATTGGGGAGAAGAAAGTCGCTTCTGTTGATCTCCTCAATGGCAAAGATCATGGTCTGGGCAAATCGAAACTCTCTCAGGTTCACACTGTGAAAAGTGGAGGGAAACAAAGAGAGCATTTTTGATTTTGAAACAAAGCAAAGAGAAAGCTTTTTTATACAGCACACATAACTACATCATACCTGGAACATGTGAGAGGTGCTGGGGTGTCTGTGAATGAAAGTGGCTGTTGTGTAATTTTGCTGTGGATGGAAAAGGCTCCGCCAATGGTGAAATCTCCTTCTTCAGACAGAAGGGGGAACACTGGACTCCCCCGTATCTGACAGCGAGCAGTTTCCTCCTCTGCACCAAATGCTACCACTAGCCCCAAAACAATCAGCCTGAGCAAAACTAGTGGCATTTTCTACTCCCACACGGTGTTTGGGCAGCGCCACCCTGGCCGGGGTCAAGTGCTCTCTAATGCAAGGTTTTATAATCTTAAGTCTGTCAGCAAGGCCCATAGACCTGTTACAAGCCAATTAGAGACAAGTGAGATTGGACAGCCTTTGTGGGTCCCACCAGTCAGCAAGCATCTGATTATTGTGCCACGGCTACAAGCTTGAAAACAGGCTGGCAAGTCTTCCAAGTCTTGAGATTTTCAGAATCAGCTGTGTAAGACCCAATGAGTAAGACCCAACAATATTGTATGTATTGTATTTTATTTTATGTTGCATTTATTTATTTGTCATGGCAGATTTTTTTTCCTCAAAAAAGAAAGTAAAAAGTTACTTTTCATCCTATTGAACTTTAATACCACCAGATCTGGTGTATTTGCCTTTGTTAAGGAATGTTGTGTGGAACGTGAAACAAACATATAATAACACAAATGTCCTCTGGGGCTTAACCATAACATAGATATAATCAACAACAAACACATTCTGTTGAACATAAGTTATCAGTCATTGAAATGGGTGTGTAGTTTCTCTCTTTTATACGTACGTTCAGTTAAACACTTAAGGGACTCATACAGTTATATCTGTACAAGTTTCTTTTATGAATTTGTCACTGATTTTCAGCTGTCCATTGAATTTACCCTCATCACTGAGCAAGGCAGCTCTCATGAAGGTCAGCTGGAGTGAAAGTCTATTAAATAAATCAAACATGCTTGGGGTGCACAAGCCCGTTGATGCATGAGCTACTATTTCCTGCATGCACCTAAGCTAAGTTGCTTATACATGTGGAGTATACTTTTTTTTTAACTTTATACAACAGTTTGCCCCAAAAAATAGTGAAGGGGTCCTTCCATGATTTCAAAACTCAAGTAATCAAAAGCATATCTATCCTGTTGCCACTGACACTGTTTTGCTTCTAATTCACATCATGAAGATCAGAGCCACGTGGTAAATGATATCCATGTTTTGTGGGCCTGTCTTGTTCAGTTCGTGGATGATGAACTTGACTGACAATGCAGAGGAACAGGAACAGGTGGGAATAAGGATATGAAGTCTGTTATTGAGAATACAGCGTGATACTGGATGACTTTTATAAAAAAAAAAAAAAAACAGTTCACAATCAGTCTCTTTTGTATGCGTGACTCATGGTTACCTGTGTTCAATTTTATACATTTTCTTTGAACTCAGCTTTGAAAAGTGCCATCTGTACTCTGTGCTATAAAGCTACGGCATTTGGATATTTTATTAAGTATTGACTTTACTCCCCTGCACAGAAAAATGAATGCAAAAAGAGTCTTGGACAATTATTTAATTTCCACATATTCTATTGCATTCCATTTCATTCATGGGTGCCTGGTCAAATCCCATGATGGACTGTTTACCTCCATAAATTTGTTCCCCTCCAATATGAAGCAATATAGATAAGAGATGGTGTGATTTAGAAATTTTAAGCAGAAAACGTGTCCCAATAACATATTAAATTAAAATGAAATCAGTTATTTACCATCTGTAATCTGTAAAATATTATCCAAAGCATTTTCTATACATACACATTACTCATATTTTATGAATCAGCCAATACTGACAGGAATATGTTGTCAAATTAATAATTTTGTTGACTTTTACTTTCCTTCTTTCCAGAGGTTGTGTTTGTTTACTAAACACCTATCCTTGTGTTAAAGTGTTAAATGATTTTAGCACATTTATGCATAAGTTTTCTATTTATTTTTCCTGTCTGTTTGTTATACATGTCACTTCATTTTAGAGGGAGTTATGCATCTGGATATGGGGATTAATCTTACACTTTTGACAGTTGCTCTCAATAAACAATTAATTTACCATGCCTGATTTAGCAAGCTACTGGGCCATGTGATATTTAATTTGGTGTTATTGTTATTTTCAACCACAGGGCTGTTTAATAGCCTGTTGATGTGACTCTAAGGCTTGGTTTAATTAAAAAGAAGCGGTTGTTTTTGTGTTTGTGGAGATGTTTGTCAGATTATTGTACACTTGAGGGCTCTCCTGAGGGTCTGCCATTCGGGAGCTGAACTTTGTATAGGAACACATGTAATAAGCTGAAGCTGCCTTAGGCTTGCGTGCATGCCCCGGACTCGCCCTTGCACCTAGAGGTCTTGCTGCACTAACAGCCGGTCAAACTCCCTGCAGACTCCACACAACCTCCCCAGTCTGTCTCCACTCCTCCACACCTTTCCCCTCAGCCTCTACTGGAAACTTCCCTCCAGGGCTGTTGCATCACGCTTCCCTGAAGACCTCATGTAAGAGTTGGGCCTGTGTTTGTGGTTTTGACCCTGACACTTTGATTTGATCTTGACATTGCCTTTTGAAATCAGTAAAGAAACTGGACACATAAAGACAATATTGGAAAATGCACCGTGTGTTTCACATGTGGTCGTGACACAAACATGATTTTTTTTTTCTTAAAACCCCAGATTGTGGGATTAAATATCTGGAGGAAAATACACATTGAACCTTAACATTGCATTATTCAAAGATGCGCTGAAACCTGCTGGTGAGAAAATAAAGTTTAATCAAGTTGTTTACCTATAACTTTACAATGTAGTATGAATAACAGAAATGATGAAATACTGAACACATTTTTGACAGTAAAACAGTTTAACTCAAGTGAGCAAAACAGATGAATACATTCACACTCTCATTTTTTCTGGTACTGGGACTTTATATGTTATATCACGTTATTTACAGTCATTTACTACAATTACAGTATGAAAACAAGTGTGCAAAGAATTGCTTTTTGAAAACTCTGTAGTACAAGAAAATGCCATGTGCATGTGTGTGGGGGGTGGGCATGGTGCGGCTGGAGGAGGGGGTAAAAATAAATCAGATAAATAAAATGAAAAAAAAAATTCATTGTTTATATACCACTCAGATGTTTTGTACATTTCCTGCAAGAGTTCTCACTCTCTCTCTCTGTCTCACACACACGCACACGTACACACCCACACACACTCAGTTTGCTGTGTCATCTGCTTGTACCAAGGCCTTCTGCTGCTCCTGCTGCTTGTTCCTTGAGTTTTTTGTTTGTTTGCTTCCTTGCTTGTTTGTTTGTTTTGTTTTGCCATTTCTGCTATACTCCATAGTGACAGTAGAGAGAGAAACAGGAAAGACAGGGCAGAGAGAGGGCATGACATACAGCAAAAGGCTCGGCAAGGACCCAGTCTTGACATGAGGTTCACACTCAACCAGGTGACCCACAGGCCCCTCCATGTTTGTTCTTTTCCATAATAGTCTTACACTTGCACCAGTCTTACGCTGCTAAAGATTTATTATTTATTCATTTATTTATTTCATCAGCCAAAGATTTGGTTTGATTTGATTTGATTTAATGTAACGGACTATTTCTTTTGAGCTAATAAGTGCCAGGTGCTTTCCGAAATGGCCTGGAAGGGGCTTCCCTCTCCTTGTGATAATTCTCAAAATTTCTTTGGGTTTTTTTTTTTTCCTGTTTGGCTTCACGTTTTTTTTTTGTTTTTTGTTTTTTTTCTCTTGTCTGTCATGGGGGTTCAGGTGAGACTGTGTCAGTTTTTGTTTTGTGGGTCTGTAAAGCCCTTTGAGACTGAAACAGTGATTAAGGCTGCTAAATAAACTTGCAGATGAACCTGAATTTGAACATCCATCCAGTGGGCTATACTGCCATCTCCTGGCCATATTGTGCAATGGCAAAAACCAAGGTTTCAAGGCTGTTTGAAAATCAAATGATATTCAAATAGAGCCCACTGGGAGGTTTATTGTAATGGCAGTTGAATCACCATAAATAACAACAGTGCCAAAATTTAATGTCAAAATCCTTTGTAAATGCACTGATTTTGTTGTAGTCTACCTCAGACTGGCTGACGAGACACATTAAATGTCAGCGTATCCTTAGAGGGTCACCCTGACATTTAAAACCCTGCCTATATTTGAAAGGCAAATGTCAAGTGGTTCCAATTTATTTAATAATGTGATGACTTGAATATATTAATAAACTGCACATTTTGCTTGTTTTACTGCTAATTCTTACATGCCTGTTTTCTCCATATTGCCATATCTTTGTCATTGATAACTACTGAATAGATGTTGATTTTTCTTTAAAATGTTTCTTCTGATTTCATACGGCATACATTAAATATGTTTTCTTTTTTATATTTACATATTTGGCTTGTCTCTGAAGGTTCTGATGCTGTTATTTTGACATTATTCCTCAATTTACGACACTGTATTTAATTATCCATAGTGGATTCAGGCCTGGGCAGTTTGGGCCTGAATTTGGCAGGTTGGGTTGGTCTGGTTTGGGCAAGCTCTAATGCAGATCATTAAAAGGTATGTTTCATCTTATCTCATCTTATTCCTCATTCTTCTCACTGAGGAATATGTGAGAATGTGAGAGTTACTTTACATAAACAATGGCAGTGAGAGGACTTTGCCCAACTGAAACTGAAGATGAGTGGCACCTCCTGGCTTCACTGCAGAATGCAACACCAAGGCCTTTTTAAATGTATAACTAAAGTGGCCACATACAAACTTGACACAGCTAGGAAAAAAGCAAAATCAAAGTGTGCCCTTGTAATAGATCGCTAAAGTGATGGCTGTTTTCTGTGATTCTTCTTAAGCTATCTGATAACATTACTATTTATGCTTTCCTTCATGCTGAAGACCCATCAGCGGTTCCCTGTGATTCTGCACTGATTTTGACTTTGATAGCCTTTGCCTCCAACATATCAAAAGACCGAGTTGTTCATACTGCAAGAAGCTATGTGAAAATAGCTATGGATGTTTGTTGATCGGTGGTTCTTAACACAATGCTGATACCGACACTGAGTGTGAAACTGAGACATCAGTCAGTTGAGTGCGATCCATTACTGTCACTGAGCAAAACTTCTTTTTCAGAAATGCAAACTTCTACGGGCAAAAAAATACAGGAAATCAAGACTGTTTAGTTTTACTTCTCACATTTTACTTGGGGCTTTTCTTATCAGAGATTAGTCTCGGGCACTCATAACTCCATTAAGGCCTGGCGTTTTTACCTCGGCACCGATACCAATACTAGCATCGCCCACTTGGTTTGCAGGTTTTCTTTCTAAAGATTACAGAAGCCAATTTTCCTAATTTGCTCAATTTGAACTGGGAAGCAAAATAGCTAATTCAGTTGGTGTCACCATGATAGCAGATAGCTGAGACATGCTACTGTATTTAAGCATTATGAATGGCTCTTTATATGATATTACTGTAAAGTGTGTATAAGTATATGATCAGGAAAAGGATACATGCTGGAGTCAAAGTGAGAAACTCACTGCTCTGTGTGCCAATAACATTTGACTAAGCATGTGCAACACGAGGCCTTGGTGTGAGTTTAGCCTAAAGATTTCAAATTATCAGCACAAGACCCTGCAGATTCTTCCAGGCAGGTAGCTAATGATTAATCAATCAGGTTATGTGTTTTGCTAAATTAAGTCAATGTAATTCTTTTAACAACCATGGCGCCTCATATTTTACCATTAGTTTGACAGGGTTTTTAATTTTTCTGCAATACTAAACTACATGAGGTCACTTGTGGTGGATAATGACACTGCTGCAGGCTCACTAATTAACGTTAGCATGTTTTGAAAGTGGTGAGATCCCCTTCCATTAAACCCCAGAATTAATTAATTTTGTGCACAACAGCTGGTGAGCCTCTGTTCCACAGCCCCGGGCCCAGATGTCATCAGTGTGTTGGAAACACTTACCTGCCTTTGCTTGCCCAGCAGGCCTCTGGTTCTTCCAGCAGCCACCTGGGTGTACGTTAAATTGGCAGCTTCAGGATGACGACATCTCCCTGCTGGTAGCTCAACAATAACAGCAAATTTAACTGCTTCACATGTGTGTGTTACGCTTCGGCGCCTGTTGTTATTTGTGCCAGATTAAAACAACACTTCAAGCCCACAGGTAATTTTCCAGTCATTCAAGTTCACAAACAAGCCCCCGTGCCCTCTGCCCCGATTCCCCACAGGAACCCTCGCTCCTAATTGTTTTGCTGAAGCGGATGATAAACAGCAAAATCTTATTGTTCTCATCTCCAAACTCTACCAGATCTGTTGTTCTTTTTAATTGCAGGTTTTCCACAAAGGATTTACATGTTTAAAACAGACAAATAAGCAAACAAAAAAGGAGAATGTGTATAAGACATACAAAAATAAAATAATAATCAAGTTTTTGAAAAAAAGAAATTAGCATTGCTGACAAAATGGAAAAAAGGTGTACAGTATAATCTCAGCGGGATTTCTTTTAGCCAATATTTATTTCAGAACAGAAAAGCATTTTCAAGTGATTACTGGTTATATGACTTGCTAAAGCAGCCACAAATGCCTGTTTTTGTTTGTTTGTTTGTTTGTTTTTAAATGAGACATTTTGGACTTGTATTAAACATTATAGTTTCCTGAAATCTGTCTGGACTGTCGCAGGGACAGATTTCTTTTTATACTTCCAAAAAAGATAATTATTCTTTTAATGAAAATTTCACAATACAACCCTTATGTGCTGAATTTTGTTCCTGTAATGAGCAACAGTATCAGTTTTAGCATTACTAGGTGGTCAAGCTGAACCCGGAGGAATCTGCACAAACATGGGGAGTCCAAAAAGGCCAGAAATGACCAAAGCTGGGATTCAAACCCTGGTGTGAGGTGATATGGCTCAAGACAAACCCAGTGCACACAGTTTCATTTCCACTGCCAGCTGTCATTTACATGTTTTGAAACTCCTGTGTTAAATATTGTGATGCAGCCTTCAAGGAAATCTTCTTTTAATCTGTCTCAAATGATATTGTCTATCTTAATATTTTTTGCCTTGCTATACTGGCACATTCGCGATCTAAAGAGTAGATGTCCAATAGATCCTCAGAATCACAGACTTTCTCTCTCCATCCCCGCTATTATATAGCATCGCTTAAATGTGCAGTTGAACATCTGTCCTTGCACATGAAAAAGGGCTTCATACAGGAATAGAAAACATCACATTTCAAAAACAAGTGAAACATTTAATGACTCCAGCATTGTCCTCAAGGCACATGCGACAGGCTCGTCCAGGAGTAATTCTGCACTTGAAACATAACCGATCATGAGTTGTGGTTGGCTGTGTCAGAGCTCAGTGCGGTCCAGCGTATTATGGGGGCCAAGCACTTCCAACAGAGATCAATTCAGTTTGTTGCCTGTGGGCCAAACTCATGAATAATTTTGCATATCAACAAAATTCGCTTTTTCTTGAGCTGCTGGGGTGAAGTCCAACCAACCAATCAAGTCCAACAAATCTGGTTGGGTCACTTTCTACCAATTTATTCAGCGCCAGTATTGAGCTCAGACTCTATTTTTCTGTTTCTTCTTCTGTGAAGTTGATCCTGTCTTCACCATGTGCAAAAGGAAGCATTTTTGGGGCTATTGGTGATACTATAGGACAATAGGACACAATACTTTGGCCAAGGATGAATTTTTGAGATAAGAGACAGGTTCCCAATGTATTTGTGTGCATTTACCTCAACCCCACAGGACCAAATTCAGGTTAAAGTCAAGGTCACTTTTTGCTTTGTAACTTGTAAAGTGTTTCACACATCAACAAACTCTTTTTTTTTCCTTTAAGGTCCTTAGGTCAAGACAAGCCCTTTAAATGTAGTATGATAATTTTCAGTTGAATAATGAATAACAATACCTGACTGTAAATGGTACTGTACATATTTACTGTTAGGAGCTGGTATAATCAATACCAATTATCTCTAAACAAAAATAAATTATTTGATGGTGGAATGATTAATGAAGGAATGGGAAATGGAGGAGTATCACAGTGGCCTGCGTTTCAGCTTTTTGCTGCATGTCATCCTCTTTCTGTGCTGTTTATCCTCTCTCCTTACTCTGGCTGTCAAAACCAGAAAAGCCAAAAGAAAAATCTTTAAAGCAAAAAGTAAGCATACATCTATGTAAATAAATAAAGAGATTACTTAATTAGTTGCTAATTATTTAAAAAAACAAACAAACTAAAAAAAAACATAGGCTAATGTCGAGATTACACGTCTCTGAAGAATTTCATCTCAAAAATGCATCTATGACAGCTCTTGGATTTTCTTTTCCCCTCTCGTGAGCTGTTCATGTGAACTCAAAGTACAGATGAACCACATATTTTGCCTCCGCTCAATATGGGACCTGCATCTGGATACAAGTATTGACAGCTGTGAACATACATTAACACAGCTGTCTATATGTTGCCTTTTGTACATGCAAATAAGGATGGAGGAAGTGATGTAGATGTAGGAAGTGGTCATGTTTGAATTTGCTCAACCCGTGGAACCCAAAATGGTCAGTTCTTACAAAAAGCACGTTATTTCTAATAGAGATGGGTCATAGTGGGTCATCAGTGTCAGCCTGTTGGTGGCACTGCAGGGAAAGTCAGGGTCACGTCTCTAAAACTGAAAGGAGCAAAAATTCATGCCATAGGCAACATGAATATTGTAACAAAATTTCATGGACAGACCGATTGACAGGGTGATGTATACAGTGGGATCCCCGGTAGGACAGGCTGGCAAAAGTTGGTTCATCAACCTTTGGTCCCCTGGTGGCCCAGCCATTAGAGCACAGAGGCTACCATACTGAGAAAAAATGCCTCTTGCGCACTTCCACTCTGCCCTATGAGGCAAATAAGGTGAAAAAAGAATTCACCAACCCCGCTATCACCTCTACCAGTCCAAAAGAGAAAATTTCACATGTTCTGTATTCTATGCAGGTTATGGCACTTGAATCATCTTGGAAAGAATAATATTTTTTTCTTTTCCTGGTCAAGAAGAGTGACAGGATTTATTTGATAGCATATTCACCTCATAACTTGATTTTACAACAGCAGCCTCAGTGCACCAGCTTGCAATATTCAGTACTCTGTTGGATGAACATGTGCTCGCCCCCCCGGAAATTGCCAGGGGTGAAATTCCCACTTTCTCTCCCTATTACCCCCAGTTTTGAAAATCCAAAGCATTTGGCACCAGTGTTGGGTAAGTTCAAAAACGTAATTAATTAAAGTTACTGGGTACTTTCTACAGTTGTAATGTTACTAATCATTCTGTCTAAAAATTAACTACATTACTAATTACTTTACTTTCTAAAAAAGATGGAAAACCGGAGGTGAAGCCTATTCTCTAAATGTTTGGGTAACACTTTATAATAAGTACACACTAGTAAGCATTAGTTAAGCATTAATAAATATTGAATTCATCATTTATAATGCATGAATACTCACTAGTATGTAGTTTATAAACACAGTTATAAATGTTTTACTCATCATTTATAAGCACAGTAGTTATGGATTAGTAAACACTGAATTCATCATTTATAAAGCATGTTTCTGACGTAAATACTCATTAGTATGTGGTTTATAATCACAGTTATAAATGTTTTACTCTTCATTAATAAGCTCATCTATATAAATGATGGATTCAGCATTTCTAAATTAAGTATTACATCACTAACCCACCAGTTATTTTTTGTTTGTAAGATCATTTAGAAAGCCTATGTAAATAATGAACTATCTATTTAGATGTACATGTCTGCATGCTCCACTATTCAGACATGGTCTAATGGTTAGTGAGTGTGTTAGTGATGTTTTATAAAATCTCACAAATTCCATTTCCAATGGATGGCTTATAAACAGTTATTAATGCAGGAATTCATGAATTCAGGCAGTTACAAAGCACGTACTACTCGTCAATTAAGCATTTCGTGTGAGCTCATCTAAAGTGGGGACTATCTATGCCTTATAAAGCATTTACAAGTGTGATTTAACGGCTGGCAATGCCTCAAAACTCACAGACGTTCCAGACCAAGGACTGCTGACCGCTGACCTGCCCGGCTGTTGGCTGTCAGCTGGCGCTTTAGCCGCTAGCAGGTGACCGGCAAGTTAGCTGCTGGTGGCTAGT
>OMLB01026678.1:0-10211 GCA_900302555.1 Myripristis jacobus | reverse complement strand
TTAGTGGTGAAGAGTGGTACCCGGTGGGGTCCTCTGCTGGTGTAGCCCATCCGCCTCAAGGTTGTGCGTGTTGTGGCTTCACAAATGCTTTGCTGTATACCTCAGTTGTAACGAGTGGTTATTTGAGTCAAAGTTTATCGTCTATCAGCTTGAATCAGTCGGCCCATTCTCCTCTGACCTCTAGCATCAACAAGGCATTTTTGCCCACAGGACTGCCGCATACTGGATGTTTTTCCTTTTTCAGACCATTCTTTGTAAACCCTAGAAATGGTTGTGCATGAAAATCCCAGTAACTGAGCAGATTGTGAAATACTTAGACCAGCCCGTCTGGCACCAACAACCACGCCACACTAAAAGTTGCTTAGATCACCTTTCTTTCCCATTCTGACATTCAGTTTGGAATTCAGGAGATTGTCTTGACCAGGACCACACCCCTAAATGCATTGAAGCAGCTGCCATGTGATTGGTTGATTAGATAATTGCATTACCGAGAAATTTAACAGGTGTTCCTAATAATCCTTTAGGTGAGTGTATTTTACAGGCAAACACTAAACTTATATCAAACAATGACCATGACCTACAAAGTTAATTACAGTTATCTACAAAATACATGTGTTTAGATAAAAATCTAAATCTATCTGACAATAAAAGTGTTTTTTGGCATTTCACTGAATGACATGTGGATTTGTATTTCATGAAAAGATGAAAATATCTAATATTTAAGAGAGATAAACTCACCTTGCTTTATCACCTCAGGGGTCTTCAGGGGTCCTTTTGATGATGTCACAGATTGTCACATGATTATCAGTTTGTGATATGATTTCAAAATGTCTTCTTGATCTCATTACACTGAATGACCTCTAATGAACCGACTATTTGGGACAAAAGTCCCCTGATGATTTTAATATCAAAACAAAACAATAATGCAAAATCCTTTTAATATAACAATAGTAGCACTCATAAAAGTATACCTAGAAAGTGAAAGTGTACTTTTATTTAGTATTTTATATATAGTTAAAGATGTAATAGTGATATTGAAGTTTGGACCATTACACTGAATGACAATTTTGCACTTCATGACGTTATTTCATACATATATTTCCACTTAATTTTCTCCAAATATAAGTGAAATGATAAAGTAGACAATATAGTTTAACTTTATATGTTATAAATGTATTTACTAAAAAAAAGGCTCGTCTCGTCTTTGGGTTGGGAGTTGATTTGGCTTGCACAGTTGAAGGCTGTAGCTTTGTGTCAGCAAATTTTTCAACCTAATGTGAACATCTACATTGGCATATTAGAGATGGCAAGAAAGTGTCATGCTCCTATACTAACTGCTCAAAATATTTCCGTGTCCGTTCATCCTTTTACTCATATTTGACCAGGAAGCACAAAAATATTTATTGTGTTCCATGTGATAGCCGTGCCCCTACCAGTGCCGCCAAAAACCCAAGTGTCTGCATATGTCACCAGACAGTGAACAAGGCGACACTGTCTCCTTATCAACAAATTTTAACAATAGATATTTTTCTTCTAGAGATACTAAACCGTTTAGTTAGTTTCAAGTAACTGTTATCTTAGGCGACTACCAGTCCCACAGATGCAGAAGCCCAGCTGTCTCTCCCCGTCACTCCAGGGATCATCATGCTTGGTAAGTTTCACATTCAAAGTTATCGAATCCCTCGAATGTAGAAGACATGGACAAAGAAAGTTTGGTGTGGAAACACAAGTGGTTGTAGTCAGCCTCGGTCTGTTTGGTGTTTCCTCTCATTGCCTTTCAGACATGCATCATTACTGCACATTGTAGTGTATGTATAATGAATGAATTAAAAAGCAACAGATAATCAAAATGTAGTGGAGTAAAACTAATAATTCACACCAATGAATCTACTGAAGTAAGACTAAATAGGAACTGAGTAAATGTAGTTACCTCTGCTGCTGTTATTGCTATTTTAGATTGCTTGCTATTCATGTGTCACCTTTTGTTCTTTCACCAATCCAGTTACTGTATCAGCTCCTTTGATCTGTTTCATTTACTGTTTGGTAGGAATGTATGCTTCCCTCCCTATTGATTGTACAGTCATTCATGTGGAGCCAATAATTTATTGAATGTGTGACTGTGAAATATAATTTTTGCAATGATTGGCTCTTTCTCCAGGAGATACAATCCTCAGTGCAAAGAAATGCATGCTGTCAATCGAGGGAAGGGTTGTATTCCCACCTGCGTCTCACCTGGATGACTTCACCACTGCCTTGGCCGTTTTCAACATAGAATATCAGGTGGAAGCAGACACAACACTGGAGTTTGTTCAGAGGTATTAATTATTAGCAAAAAAGTTTGATCCTAAAGATTGAAATATAAATGCGAATTGACAATTAAGAGTTTCTAAATAGTGTAGGTTGAAGCCCTCTTACAACTTGAATGCTGTATTAGAGAACAGAGGAGCTGTTGGACTAAGGGTGTGTGTACACACACACTCAGATTTCCACTAGTGCACACAATGTCCTGCTTAGTCAAAGTAGTAATCATTCTCAAAACTTGATTTGATTTAAAACAAAATCGTTTTGTATATAGTTTTTTTTTTTCCCTAAACAGTTATGAGTTGCCAACTTGTTTACATGTGCATATTGTACCACATGTCCCTCCCCTAACTCCTATACTCATTTTACTCGATCTTTTGTCAGGATAAATCCTGGCAGCAGTAAATGCAGTGCCAAGGAGCAGATGAGCTGGAAGACTGGGAGAGTGATAAAGAGGAAGACAACGCACATGAACCCCCACGTAGTGTCCTTCATCAGGGACTTCACCGAGTTTGATTGGCTGAATGACTAGATGCAGGTGAGGGTCTTATTATAGATTTGCATTGAAAGTGCATTTATTTAAAGATGGTATCTCAAATACTTTTATCAGATAATGTGTGCAAAGCTACTGTTTTGTCAGTGTTCATTAGTGAATGTATAAACATAATGGTGGTTGATAATAATAGAAATAAAAGATGCTGTAATTCATGTTAAGTCAAAAACGTGTTAAAAATGCAGCGAATTCAACATCTGTTTAAGCATTTCAACACATTGTTAAACTCAGATACATCTTGAAGCAAAATATACGCTACCTTAAACTGAATGCAACACAGTCAACATTTTTGTTGTTGTAACCCACTTTATCTGTGAATGATATTGCTAATTTTTGGATATTGTTGTAAATTATTCCGAATACCCCCTCCAATGATCATTACATATACTGCATACATTCTGCTCTTCTCAACACAGCAGCCAAAACAGAGCGTTTCAGGCAGAGGCTGAGATGAGGACACCACCATGATACATATAAGGAGATTTTTGAGCTGCAAATCATGCAGAGCTACTCTATAGGTGTCCAAGAGTGATATAATTACAGGTAAAAAGTAGCATCATATGAGATCTTTAAAATGTGCAGTGTTAACGCAAATGTTCTCTTTTAAGACTGTATTTTTTCATGTCAGTTTTTCTTTTTTCTTGCTTTGTCATATGTGTTGTTTATAATGCTGAACTAGTTACTTTTCCGACCCAGTATGTCCGCCATTATATCCTTATTTTTATACATCCATGGCATTTTGCCCGTAGTCAGGAAGACCAATCACACACATGGACGCCTGTTGTTGACTGGTCAAGTTTTATACAGGATAGCTGCGGCTATAGATGACGGATTTTTTGTTTTTTTTTCTTCAGAACACCTATGTAAATGATGGCTATCAAGATGTAACAGCCATCTCTTCTAAAATATGAATGAGTGCATATTGACAAATGTTACTGCATCTTTAACTGTTCCTGTTCATGAAATGTTTTAAATAAATAACTGTTAACAATTTTCTTGTCTTCTGCAGTTAACTAATTCAAACATTTTTTTTAATATGGGTCACTCTATTAGGAGTTGAATTGGTGATACATTATTTGAATTGTACAGTGACAAACTGAACTTACAGATTAACTGTTACCTACTGTTAATAGCACTGTATTGCCATATACAGTGCTGTTTTTATTTGTACAGTACTGGGAATACAGTTAAAATTAGCGTTTAATTTAGATTTATTTTACAGATAAATACAGTAGAAATCACAGTATTTAATTGCTATTCATTTTCCAGTAAATACACAATACTGTAAATACAATTGAAATCACAGTATTTAATTGCTATATTTTTTTACAGTAAATATTGCAAATACTGTAAACTGAAGTATGGTACTTCTACTGTAAATAATAATTAATGCAACTTGCTGGACAATTGCACCAGTAAGTTACTGTAAAAACCACAGTCATTTTTTTTACAGTGTAGGCTACTAATGCTGCCTCTCCATTTCATTCTATCTGCTATACTTGCCTCAGCTCTTCTCATTTTGGTAAAAGTTATTTTTCTGGAATACATTTTCTATTACATAGTATCTGTTTGGTGTAGTGGATCGTCATGTTCATCTGGGCACCACAGGAGTACTTCTGTGACTATTTTAACTGTAAAGGCTGGCCCTCAAGGTGTTGCAGATGGAAAGATACATTTTTGAAACATGTTTGCAGGACTGCCTGGGAACTTACATGATGCTTGGGTTTTGAGACTGTCTACTTTGCGGAAGTTCACCAGCTCTTTCCAGCTTACACCAGAAACACCTGGAACACTGGCGGCGTGGATGTGGGATAGGCAGAGTCTGCTACATCCTAGTGAGACTCTGCCTATCCCAAAACTGGCTCTTAAAACGATGGGCAGCAAGAAAATTTGCAGAGCACGGGTAGCGGTTGAGCAAGCTTTTGGTAGACTAAAGGGAAGGTGGAGTAGTCTGATTGAAAAGAAATGACTGTGATGTCAAACTGGTGAAATCTATGGCGCTGGCTGGTTGTGCTCTGTGTAATCTTTGTGAGAGTCATGGAGAGGCCTATAATAATGAGTGTGATGCACCTGTGGCAGAACCTGCGGTGGCACTGTCACAGGGTGCAGAGGAGATAGGCACTGATGTATGAAAGGGTCTGATGCTCAACCTGAACAGTAAAACTTTAATTTTGTGTGTTTTGAGCATATATTGTAGATTGTGTGGAACTGAAATAAAGCTTTTTTACTATATTTCTAAATAAAAAATGTCCTTTTCTTTTAGGCAACCCCTCCCCCATGTACATGCTAAAGCCCTTGAAATAGGAAATCATGATGAAAAGTTCCAAAGCCATTTATGTTTTAAGTGCAAAATAAACACAACATAAATGTGCAAATACAAGTAAAAAAAAAAAAAAACAGGTCATGCCAGCCACTCAGTGGCTGCAGCAGCTGGCTCAGTGTGCTACGGAAGACATGTACAAGCTACTACTTCCTCAAGGATGCCTGTAGCTCCCTTGCCTGCACAGCATCATCAAGGGCCATCTTGAAATGACGCTCACACTGCACAGCTCCTGCTGACACTCACGCTGTGCCCAGTTCAGCTCCTGCTGCTCCACGTCTGCCACCTGTATCTCGCTCTTGACAGTGTGATGCTCCTTGGCCCATTTCCTCTTGCCTGGACAAAAAGAAAGAAAGAAAGAAAAGCAAAAAACAAAAAAGGTTTTGAACCAAAGTACAGATATAAGTTCTTTTTTGGTAAACACCTGCATTTGGACCTTGAGGCAATCCACCTTTTAATCAAAACATATATTAAGTTCAGTTATCACAGGTTATTAATGTCAATGAAGAGCATAGATTCAGAGACTACAGGCTAGAGGGCTTGAAGTTTTAGTTCATGTTATATTACCTACAATGGAATTTGATCTACAAACAACCAATGTAGCATTGAGAATTCATGATGTATGATGCTGTTGGACTAAGTGTAAGTACAGTACCATATATAAGAATCTGGTTTACACAGTTGTATCATTATCTTATCATAAAATTAAAAAACTGAACATAAACAATAGCACATGGCACTGACGAATGTCTGCTTTGTTGTTTGTGATGTTGTCTGCATGTCATCATGTTGACCGTACACAAATTTAAGAGTACAATAGGCTTGGTTATTAGAAATGATATCCGGCCAAATAAAGAAAACAAAGGTTTCAAGCAAAGTTAAGAGTTAACTTTACAAACAAACAAACAAACAAACAAAAAACATACCATCCTACATCAGGGACTTGCAATACAGCCATGGCAAGGCCACCCTCCCTCACATTGCCCACCAGTCCGTGGTCATATAACGCTTCCGCTCAAAACAGTTCCAACCTTTTGTTTGAACCCTTCCAGCTGCTGTGGTCCCTGATGGATCTGTAATCACTCATCAGTTATTTGAACCTTTCCCTACACTGCAGGTATGTTCTTTGGAAACCATATGTGGCTGTTTTTGTAACTTCATTTCATGTAGCTCCATCCAGCTCTCACTGGATCCTTTCGTCGGCCACCAGAGCAGCAACAAGAATCTCCTGCTTATGCCAAAATGCATCTCTAATATTCAGACATAAATTGACATTGAAGCAGAGCCAGTTTGTATAGGGTATGTTTCATCAAAGATAAATCTAGTCTAGTTGGTCAGAAATTTTCTGGTTAGGTTTGTAAGAGTTTAAGCTGTTGATATGTAATTTATTTATTTATTTTCCTGCAATTTTCTTTCCATCTCATTAAAAGTTGTAGCTAAAAGATTAGAGATGTTCTTTGTTTTCTATGAATGTGTCCATGACATGTCGTGGAAAAACTGTAACTATGTGCCAAGATGCTCACATCTTACAATCAGGATAGTGCTAAGCTAGTTTTTGCTTGTCTAGTTTACCATGCTACACAGCTGTTTGTGGGAGGCACTAGTCACGGCTCCTGCTTTTGCTATGTGACTATTGAACAAGTGTTGTTTGAATGCAGATACCCCACTGAGCCTGATGGTCAAGCTAGAGGGAATGTCATGGGGTCACCAAGATTGCTAAGTTTCCTCCTCTAACCAACATGAATGTCGTCACCAAATTTCATGACAATCCATCAAATAGATTTGGAGATATGCCACCTAACTGCTGACCAACTGACCAACTAGCGTGGTTATGTACAGGCCCCTGCATCCCAGTGGGGCAAAAATCATTTGAAATTTGACATTTGAACATGTCAAATTCCCATTCCTCCCAGTGGCCTTCCATTAATAAATAAATAAATAAATAAATAAATGTGAAAGATTTGCTTTAGGAGGTGGAGTTGGTCCTCTGCAGGATGATGCCCATGGCCTCAATCTACCATTTTCTTGCGTAGAGGAAGAGGACTCAGGTCCTCTACCACTGAAAATAAGAGACTGGTACTATTGTTTGCTCTTGGATGTTGGATAACACCCCTCACCTACTGTTGTTAACAATGATCATAATCCTCTAGTGTTTTTGTCCAGGATGTATAATCATAACCACCGTCAGATGTGCTCACTCATGATGCTGTTGTACACCTTGGAGGATCATCATAAGCAAGGGTCAGAGAGTGTAATAGCGGGTACACTTTCTTCAGCTTGAGAGTTCACAAATTAGAGTTTGTGTTTAGGGTTGTATAATGTTTGTGTGTGTGTGTGTATGCACCTCTCTCTCTGCTCCTGTGTGTCTTTTCAGGGCACAAAGGATAATTGGTTGGGTCTTTTGTTTTTTTGGTCTTTTACACCAGTTGTTGTCCAATCCCTCCTTTCAATCTGTTGAACAGAAGCACCTGGGCTGCTCATTTGGTTGGTTCTACATCCTATCAGCCCTTAGATTCTTATTGAGTCTAGCAGTTTACTACAATTACTACAACAAATCATTTTGCAAACATGCAGGGGCACTAAAGATTTTACTGCCTAGGGTAAAAACCACCAACCCATATCTCCCACCGGACACCGGCAAAGGCAGTGAAGTGCCCTGCTCAAGGGTAACTTGGCAATAGAAGATGAAACCCATTAACTTGCAGATTAAGATTTTCCCCTGCTGGTCTGTGAATTATAACATGCAACCTTTCAATTACAAACCACCTTCTTGAAACACCAGACACAGCGCCCATTGTAGATAAAGAAATGAAATAAATATATGAACCTATAAAGAATATCATCTTTCAGGCATGTTTGTCATTTTTGACAGTGCTGCTTGCTGTGATTCTTTTTGTTGGAAGAGATCTGAGCTGTCAAAAACATCAGAAGAAACAAGAGCTTCTCTGTTCTCCTAAAAGACTAGCGTTAAAGAAAAAAAAATTAAATAAAAAAGAACATAGGAGTGCAAGGAGAGACAGAGGTAGGGAAAGAGTGCACCATGAGAGCATACACAGAGGGAAAGAAATCTGAGCTGAACTCTAAAAGACTGTATTTCAGTTTATGCAGATTAAGATATGTATGCTACCCTCCCATGTGATTTAATTGCTCATCACAATGAAACTGCCCAAGGCTGTAGACTGATCTGTATTTGTTTGTCCATCTATCACAGCTAGTTCAGCTCTGCCCTTTAACTGTGCAACATGTAGTTTTGAGAGACACATTTTATACCAGACCTTAATGTGTCTCTTCCAGAGAGGGAATGGAGTAGGATTTTACTAAAACTCAAAGATTAAAACCAGGCTCACTCAATTAAAGATTTTGAACAGAGTTTACTGGACCCCATCCAAACTATATAAGACCTGTTTCCACCGAAGAAGTTCCTGGTAGTATTTGGGGGGCAGGAACTACTACAGGAACGTCCTCTCGCTCGGCCCTCTCAACTGCCGTGTCTCCACTGAGAGGGCGAAGTAGGAGGAAGGTTCCTGTAAAGTTTCCGGGCTCTGGATGTGACGTAATCGTTGCGCGACCATTTTGACCAGGCGTGAAAATGTGTGTTGTTAGTGTTAGCTAAAGTTAGCTAACACATTAGCGTTAGCTTGGTAGTGTTGGTCGTGTTGCTTGGGACGTTAGCTAAAGCTAACGCTAGCATCCGTAAAAATGACGGCTATTTTGTCACGCCACATCCCGCCATGAGTATATCCAATCAGCACCAAGTAAACCCCAAGCCCCACCCAGGAGTTTTTCAGGGCCGTTCAGAGTACCTACCCCGAGGCAGGGATTTGTTTAGCTCCAGTAAAAGTTCCTGAACTCTGTCCTTCGGGGGTGGTTCCAGCGGTGGAGACACACAACAGCGGCCCCGGCCCTGTAAAATTACCCCGAAGTTCCTGCGGTGGAAACGGGCCTATAGAGTCAAGCTTACACAAACTCCTCTCTAGAGTTCTAGAAATCTTGCGTTTACGACCATGCCCAGGTTTGTTTCTTACAGAATTTGTCTCCTTGTACTTGGCAATGATGCAACGTACAGCGGTTCTAGACACTGTGAAATGCATGGAAATGGCAGTATAGCCTTCCCCCTCATCATGAGCCTCCACTATCTTCTTTCTGAGCTTAAGACTGATTTCCTTTGTCTTTGGCATTGTGAGTAAAAGTAGTCCCTCTCAATAATGTGGTCAAGTGCCCTGTTCGTAGGAGTTCTTTTATGCTGATTGAATGCTCAGGTGTTGTTAGGAAGCCAATTGACTGCACAGGTGTGGTTTGAAAGCTGATTGGTTAATTAGGTGTGTTTTGAAAGCAAAAATTCACATGGAGGGGGTAATATTATTGACCACCCCATCATGGGGGCTATTATTTTTGACCACCCCATTTTTCACCATATTTGATATAAAGCAAGCCTAAAAATGGATTTTATATTCTAAAAATGTACCAAAAGCTACAAAATAGCACTGGTGAATGTTTGATTATATCAAATTTTATCAATGCGGTAAACATTGGGAAGAATTTTAGGAAAATGTTCCATAATTCCAGGGGGGCTAATAATTTTGGCCTCAACTATACAAGCACCAACGTTAATATAGCTGGCTGTCCTATCATAGAAAATTGATACATGAATGCTTATGATGTTTGTTATTTAAAAAAGTCAATAAAACTGTTAATCATAAAAAAGTGGTATACACTCAGGTGACTACTGGAGCGCCCCAGCCCAAAATTAACGGAAACAGGCACAAAAAACTGAATTCACTAAATCTGGTAAGTACTCAAGTCAGACAAATAATGATATTTACATTTTTTGACTTACAAATACAGTGCTGTGAAAAAGTATTTGCCCCCTTCCTGATTTTTTTGCACATTTGTCACACTTAAATGTTTCAGATCATCAAACAAACTTTAATATTAGACAAAGATAACCAGAGTAAATACAAAATACAGTTTTTAAATGATTTCATTTATTAAGGGAAAAAATTTATCCAAACCTACCTGGCCCTATGTGAAAAAGTA